>JBBMOI010000021.1:3525000-3560000 GCA_038088405.1 Porites divaricata
CTTTTTAGCCAAAACAAATCAGTGTTGATGAAGGTATTCAACAAATTATGACAGAAGATGTAGGGTAACATAAATTAACAAGACACTGGGGGAGCAGATATTTGGGAGCTGATGTACTATATGTCTGTGAAGTTTTGTTATGTGTATTAGGGATGTGTGAGTAGCTAAGTGCAGTAGGGTTGTATGTTTTAGGGGTTGGTTGAGATGCGTGAAGTGGAAAGCCTGGAGTTAGACATTATTAGACATGAATTGGCAAGATAATGGCTGTAGTTTGTTAATCAGTAAAAATTGTTTCTCATATAATTTAATATGAAGTGACAAAAAATGTTTATTTTGGGAGGTAAAAGTGATTTTGTGTTGCAGTGACACAGTTGTGGAATTGTTAATTTGGTTATGAAGGGATAGTGTAGTTAGAGTGTGTAGAAAAGTCTCATCAATAGTCAAAAACATACCTGTACTTATTTTAAATGTTGTTAGGCTTCCTGTTTAGGATTATTTTTCACTTCTTTTTGATAATTCTTGTATGGGGAATATAGAGAAGGGGTACGAAGATGGGGGGCGGGAGCTGAAATTTTGTGTGTGTGCTCTGGAGCTTTGAAAAATAGGTGAGGTCAAGGGGAGGGCATAAAATCTGGCTATAGAAGTAAGGGCCTGACTACAAGAGCCGGGCTGACTGACCCAGCTCGGTTAGTTGGGATCCCAGTATTGTGATGCCAGGAGCCCGGGTAGAAATTTTCCAAGTAATCACGCTTGCCTGGTGGCCCAGCGAATGAACCAAGCAAGAAACATGACAGAGGGTAACACTGTTTATGCACATTGCTTCCCTGGCTCATGTGATCAGGCACTTACTGTGAGTTGTATTGTCATGCAGTTTGCACATGAAAACTTTGGAATTTGCTGCTTTCATGGTTCGTGTATAAGGGAATAAGACTTAATCTAATTAAACTGAGGGATTTAAAATTAGAACGCAGTTTGCAACTGAAGATGTTGGACTCTGCCCCTTTTACGGTTTGACTGTGAAAGAATGCAACTTGTTTACAAGGTCATTTTGCTCAATGAGATTTTAAGTAATCACCTCCTTGCCAAAGATATGCAATGAAATTATGCATCATTCAATGTTACCCTTAATTGCCTCATGCACTAGATCATGGAATTTTGATGGGCATCTTCTTTGGTGCTTGACAACAGAGAACTCTTGGCAACAGACCAAACCAATCACACTGTGTGCTGCAAGGATGATTATTTTCCAAAGGGAAAATTTAGATTATTTAATAGCTTGTTTCACTCAGTGTACTTTGTTTTTCCCAAAAGTTTGTTTTCTATTGCCGATTTGTTTGCCGTGCGTTATCTGTGGGTCGTTATGCTGTGTTGTGACACAGCGCACCGCAGACATTCTCTTCCTTGGCTTCTTTACGTGGATTGTTCACGTTTGCACGTATTGCGCGCCTATTGCAACTTTGAATTAAAACAAGCGAACTACTCTATTTGGGCAACGCCCAAATAATAATCAACAGTTACTCAGACTGAAGCAGTATCCTTACTGTTTGCTGTAAAGGTTATGAATGGGAAATCACCTTAGCAACCAAAGGCAGAGAGGATTGTGACCCTTTTTCCTGCCATTTGTCAAGTTTGTTCTTTTCTCTTTCAAGGTGAAAGGGACAGTGTTCAACCTGTAAATGTCAGAACTAACTGCAATTTCATGTTAATCTCCATTTCTTGTAAACATGATGCTTGATCTCCAATTTACTCATCAAAAAGGATGGGGGAATTGTATTCAGAACAAGGGAAGATTTTTTAAGTGCCATAACAAGCAACCTGTGTTCTTAGACATGTAATACTGTGAAAGGTTTGAATCCAGGAGTCATTTCAAAAGTAGGTTGAGTTTGATCGTCCAGGTGAACGTAGTCCTGAATAGGACTGTTGCTGTTGACAGTGACTGACATTTCAACATTCAGACCAACGCCAACTCTGGCCCTGTTACGACAGCAACTATACCATACATCAGAGGCACCTCTGAAACTATTGCATGTATACTGCAACCTTACAATATATGTGTTACACACAAACCAATAACCACTTTATGACGACTCCTTACCAATATCAAGGACAAAGACAAACCAGAGGACAGACAGTGAGAAGTATACAACATCAAATGCTGCGACTGCCAGGCTACTTACATTGGTGAAACTGGTAGAAACCTCAGCACACGACTGACTGAACACAAACAAGCGACAAGAAATGGTCACATCAACAATCACATTGCTGAACACCATTTACAAACAAAACAAAATTGAATGGGACTTGGTAACATGTATAACGTATGCTACAGACCACTATTAACGACCCACTTTAGAACGCTGGTTTGCTACAACCAGTTGCAAAAGTACTTGAGACACTGTACTGTATTTTGGCTTAAACGGCCTGTCCATGATCTTGTGCTTGTAACCCCCCCTCCACCCCTTATCAAAGTTGCTAGCAATACAAGACCATGCTCAAAACTTGGAGGAACAACTTTGAATGGGAGGGAGGAGGGAGGTCAGTATTTTATCTCACAGACCTGTGACTAGCAGCGATTTGAAGCAAGAAAGGTTGTTTTTTCATGAGAGTGTCTCAACATTTTTGCAACTGGTTGTAGCTTAGAAGAAACGCCACTGAATCGTAGTCAACAGTTACCAGTACCCTACAAATGACTAATTGACAAAATTAAGCAAAACTAACTAGGAGAGAATGACTGGACAACTGACTGTTTGACTGTGACAATAGACAGATCCAAATGCACCCATTACATCACAAGTTTTCATAGCCAATAACATTACAGCTTAACTGACAGACAACCAATAACATCACCACACAATTGACCAATCAGGTCAATTACCAGAGTATAATACCATCAACTGACGTAAAATACAACTCACTGACTCTGAAGATGACTACCCCAAGGGTTGTCAAAACTTCAGTCACTGTCCACATCAACAGTCCTATTCAGGGCTACATTCACCTGGAGGATCAAACTCAACCTACTTTTGACAAGTAACACTGTTAAACTACAATACACAACACTTGCCACAGAATTGTGTATTGTATAAGGATTAGAGTGTAATTTGTCAAAACAAAAAATGTCACTAAAAATAGCTTTTGGTTTTCAGCCAAAATTTCAAAACTAACATTCAGCCCCGTTTTGAGGAAATTTAATCTTTGTTTGATACATCAAAGGGTTTCAAATCCTGTCAAAGTGTTAGGCACGAATTTTTAGGAACTAAAGCCTCCATGTGAAAGAAATGGTCCACTGCCACTATAAGGTATTTGACAACAAATCACAACAAGTGATTACGAATAACTGTTAAGAAAACAATGCCCCGGTATATAACGTTGGGATAAATGTCAACAAAAACACGTTTTCGTCACTAGAAATTTCTGAGGAATGCTGTCTCAACTATGAGCCCACCCAAATAAGATAAACCCGCCGCTACAAGATCATACAGCGCGCTGAGCGTAGACGTCCAAGAATAACATTTACGGCTAGCGGCGATGGCTTATCTATCAAAGCCCAGCACAAAGGGGTGATACCCCAAAAATAATGACAGGAAATTTCGTACTGTTTTACTATACACAACATCCGACCATGACAATCATTAGTCAAGCGTTTCAAACTCAAACTACGTCAGTAATCATGTGCATTGTTATAATTAATTGTTGAAATGAATTGATTCTTTTCCCCTCCGACGTTGTCAAAGAAACTAGTTGTTTTATAATGGTTTGTCCCTTGGAGAAAGGAGAAGTCCGAACATTCCAGACCGAAATGAGTCAAACAATGAAGTTCGCACCTTGAACGTAGACAATAGCTTTCGATTTTTCCCTCCTTGAATCACCATAGATTTGATTTGCAAACGAAAAGCTTAGTAGATAATTTGCCTTCTTCAATGAAACCATTATGTGATGAAAGTGATCTCATTCGAGAAAGGTTAAGTAGGTCGATCTTCGCAATTATTTTAGCTATGTAACCAAAGAGAAAACGTTCCTGTACAGGCGGCCTGGAAAATATCGATTTTCTTAGGTCGAGAAACAGTCGCACACCATAAATGTTTCTTGGAACAAGCAGTGCTTACAATATAACGCAAAAAAGTCATTTAAATTTTTCTCTTAATATGCGAACACTTGCACTAGGAATGTAACTGATAGGCATCTTCATTTTGCAGTCGACATTTCCAAACATGCGTTAACTGATATCTTCGAGTCTCGACTGAGCAAATTCTCACGATATTCCTCTTGCTGAGTTTTTGTATTCCAGAAAAAATTAAAGTAGTAAGTATAAACAATTAATATGATTACACCCGAGCTGGCTAGTCCCGCAAAGCGAATCGTCGAAGTGTTGTTAACAGACAAGTATAAACATAAAACTTTGGGTAAGTTGTTCTAAGTTAACTCACCTCGCCACTATAGCTATATCTCGCATCCAAAATAGCCTTGTACAATCTCCTTCGGTTTTCATCCGCAAATGGCATTTGTCCGCTTAGAAGTACGTGTGTGATAACACCAATTGACCACATGTCCACCGCGTTTGTGTACGGCTGTCTCAAGAGAATCTCGGGGGCGATATATTCCGGCGTTCCACAAGTTGTATCCATTGTCTCGTTCTTTACATTCTGCCGGGTTTTCGATAACCCAAAATCTGTTATCAAAATTCTAGAGTCGGGACCAGGGTGATAATACAGTAAGTTCTCCGGTTTGAGGTCTCGGTGAGTTATGCCGAGCGAGTGAAGATAGCAGACTCCTTCAAGCACCATGCACAGCACCTCGGTGGCATCTTTCTCCGTAAAGGAACCTCTAGAGACTATTCGTTCAAACAATTCGCCTCCAGTCGCTAGCTCCATCACTAAATAAACCCTTTCTGCACACTGAAAGACCTCAAACAACTTAACAATATACTTATGGTTTACTTTACGCAAGACAGCTACTTCGGATTCAAGCGTGTCCTTTCCCCCTTCTATTTTGATCATCTTTAGCGCGTACGGTTCTTTTGTAACTTTATGTTCCACTCGAACAACCCGACTAAACGATCCCCTGCCAATGAGGGCCTTGATGTCATAATTTTCGGTCACGATAGGATCAAATCTGAATCTCCCTTGAATAACACGACCTTTCTTGGGTTTTTTCTCAGCGTTTTTACCCACTTCATTGTTCACTCTTGGAGGGCAAAATTCACGTGACGGAACATCGTATAATTTCCCCTTCTTTGCGTGCTCCTCGTCCTCCGGCAACTTTTTGGTATTGTTGCAACCCATTGTAACCCCAAAATTCCTCGAAAACAGTAAATGCTCCTCTGTTTAAGGATCATAAACATTGCGGGACGACATCTGGGAGAGTGTTCACTCACGAATACTACACATGAATGAAACCTTACCCCGCACTTGTCCGAAGTTCTGTCTGACTACAAGAACTTGTCGGCTCGCTTACATGTGCGTGACGTCAACCGTGTCCAATCAAATTCACTGAACAGTATCAGTTCGACCAATCACATTTTTGGTAAAGAATTTCATGGATTTCTTTTTGTACATTGTTCGAAAATTTTGAGAAGGTTGTTGACAGAATGCTGTAAGATGGAAGCTCACGGCGAATACGAGAGCTGTACGAAAACAAAGATCGTGTGAAGACCTCACACAGTGATCAAAGCTTGCTATGTTAAAATAAAGTTTGCGTCAATGAACCCAAAGTCACAAACTCCCATAGCGTTTGTTCCCAGATCTTCAGGATTTGTTGTTTGATCTGGTTACGTATGTCAGAATTTGACAAAGTCCTGGCCCTATGTTTGGCATGTTTGAAAAAATTACTTGGCTGACATTCTTTGCCTTTGATTTTGCCGGCGCTCTTTACGAGGTCGTCTGCTGTCCAACCGCATATGTTTTGTATTGCTGTGTTTGTTTTGACGGTCTGTTTCACGTGATGGGGGCAAAATGCACTATTTCCTGATTACTATACATGTCGCTGTACTCTATTACACGGCCGGATACAAGGAGTTTTGATAGTGGAAATCCTTGCGGGAAAATTTCACAGCTACTCAAAGATTGTAGCCGACATAACCACTGTAAATAACTTACGGGTTAAGTTAATACTGCATGTTTCACTGTGACTCCTAGTAGGTACCAAGGCACATACCCAGTGCCACGCCCTCAGGCGAAAATATCCCGGTGCTGGAATTGTCCTTCTGATCTCCAAATATCAATTGTTCATTGCCAAATAACAACTTCGTTGCCGTGGCCCTCATCCGATTTTTACCAAAAAAGCCCTCTGGCACTTAGTTCAGGAAAAGTGATAAGTTCACATAAAACAACTCACACTTAACTTACTTTCATTTAAAATCGCTTGACCAAAAAGGTATTAATACCTTGATAAAAGTTTTGAAACCAAGATAAAATTAATTGTATCACGAAGCTGTTTTTTTGTGCTGATTTATAGTCAGGAGAGTTTATTACATTGCTGCACGACATTGGCATTTTTTTTCGCAATGTATTTAAAAATCAAATACTTCCGGTTTATTTCCTTTGGCGTTTTAAAAACATTTAACCAGCACTCATCTGAAACTTACATGGGTATGAAAATCATTCAACAGCAATTACGCTCCCAATAGAACGGTAGATGCCTTTTGAAGGATTTTTTAAAGCGTTGTAAACCCTTCGTTTCTCAAGCAACAAGACTATTCACCTATGAAACAAGTCGCCAAAACTACGCTTGGTAGCCCGGCGGGGGAGGGGCTACTCAAGAAAGATTTATACGGAGGATTCCACCCTAAGGAAAAGGTACCCCTTTCGTATAACTGCCTTTGAGAAAAATGGTACCTTTTAACATACCCGCTTAATGAGAAAAAATCGCTAAAACAGGAAGTCTTCTTATCATTTTCGTGTAACGTTTAATAAATTAAAATGATAAAGCCATAAGGGGCATCTTTGCAAAAGATTATTTCCATTTAAGGCCCTTTTAAACACTCAAATCATAGATTTTCGTATCCTTTCATATACTCGTGAATCCCTTTCCTGTTCCCGAGAAAAAGGTACCCCCACCTTTGGGCGGAGCCTCTCCAATGTAAGGCCATCATAGCCCCGGTCAGGTAACTGTATATTTCTTCTTTTTTTAACAAATATGTGTACATAACCCCTCGTGTGGGAAAAGACGACTCGCCTAGTAAACAAACCTGTTGCTTTTATTTAAGTGACCACGGCCGTCAATGTGCGGACGAATCCGACGTCATTTACGTTTCACTATAATTTGCATACTTTTAACTAAACACTGAGATCAGAAGTTGAGCATGTGTTTAATTGTTAAAGACGAGCCCGTACAGATAAAAACCGGACAAAATGCTATGCTATTACCCTTACGTAACAGACAGAGGATGAATCTAGAGGAGCTATCTCATCGTGTATGAACTGGTGGCAATCAGCTCAAATAGTTAAGAGTTTTTCGGCATTTTCCCGACTTCATAGGCACGTTTTTGTTACCGATTGTGGAACAGTTCATCAAGAGATATCGCACTTGTCATTCCTCTGGGCATACGTCCAGAAAGTCCCAACCACGGTTTAGGATTAACACTAGAAAAAAACTTAAAGTGTCTGGAAAAGTCAAACATCTTTGTGCCCTAATTGATCACGCGCGTGTCTGAGTATAATGCTTTCGAACTGATCGCGGCGTAATCTCATTCTGAAGTATTTGTCGTGTTTGTGGAGCAGACGGTTATATCGAAAAACAAACAGAGCCACATGAAACTGCTTCACCGCATGTATAGCTTTCATGGGATGGTTGCAAAGATATATTAACAACACAAGTGATTCTTATCTTCTGGCCTATTTTTAGTTTTTTAGTTATGTGGGTTTTTTTATCCGATCACGCATGAGGTAAAGGGAGGCTAAGACCACACTGAAGCCGAATTTGAAAAACATCTACGACACTGATTTTATCGCGTGGACTTTATTTTCTCTACAACAAAAGCACGAAAAAAAAAAAAGTAATAGGGAAAGAACCAATCTCTCATGGAATGAGATATTCATTCTTAAGCGCCCAATTGTTTATGTTAATTATTATTATTCCATATTACGAGCTTTTAGAAATATTTATTTACATAAGGTATTTAAAGGTTTGGTTTTCAAATTATAGAAGAGAGAGGTTTTCTTCCTCTTCTAAACGTGTTTGAATGTGCATCAATGTATAGGGTGGGGCTCTTCTTGCCACTGCATGAGGCGTCGCTGAATTTCGCTAGGAAGATCGCTCAATATATTGTAAGAGGCTCTGTACACGGAATGGGAAAATTTGCCCTAAACTCTTCTTTTTTAAGCGTCAATGTATTTAGCACCTAAATACTAATTGAGGATACTGTTTTACGAGACCGCCTTTATTTTACGTAGGCGTCCGAGCCACGCGAAGGTCTAGCCGCCCGAAGGGCAAAAGCGGGTCAAGACGTAAAAGTTTCCAAAAAGTGATGAACATTGAAGCGAACTTAAGAAGTTTTAAAGTATATATATATATTCATTGAGGCTTCTGTTTCATTTCACCAGTCTTGCAGTGAGAACCAAACAATATAACAAATATCTTGAAAAAAACTTTGTAGGCGTACAGTATAATAGGCAGTTACGACACCAAAGTAAAGTACTGATGCCTTCACTAGAACACAGGGTCCAAATACAGAACATAAAGAATAGTGTTTGAATCAAATGGTGAATTTCAAGTGGATTGCCGCCACTTGCAATTCATTCATTTCTCTTGTTCAGTGATAAGGGTATGCAAGATCATTAAAAAACGAAATAATCTGATTCAAACAACGGTTTTTTACGATGTTACGTTTCCGACAGAGTTAATAGTACGGCTCAAAACTATAACGACTGTAATCCATGCTTTTTTTCTATTTTTATTGATCCATCACTTTTTTTTTTCTTGTTTGTGACGGGAAGCGGGACGAGGGTCATTAGTGTGCGGAGCTACGTGCTCGGTCTTGGACTGTAACACTTAAAAAGGCATAGGTCAGTCAATTGTCAGTCTTCGTCGATGGTGATTCGTGTTCATGTCCGTGTTATTTATAGGCCTTGCCTCACTGGACTTTGTTCACATTCAAAATACCTCAAAACTTCAATTTTCTTCGCGTGAAAAGAATCATACGTACAAAAAAATAGGAAAGAATTGCGTTTTACTGAGCTGTCTTTACATATCTGAAAATACAACAGCGCTCCATTAGTAGCCTGCGCGCAGACGATAAAAATACTCTGACCAGGGTTTAATTTCGTCTGCGCGCAGGCTATCCATCAGATGATTCTTGGGGTCTAAAGTACAAACTCAAATACAGGTTAGTAAGAGATGAAAAATTTACTGCGATGATCATTCTTCACTTTCATCTTCAACCGCAGTTCAAAATGAATTATTTCATATACTTCCCATCAGATGAAAAATAGTTTATAATCAATGCAACCAGGAGCCGTGATGCAACTTAGCAAACTAGGTACTCATGCAAGAATACAGTGGTCTGAATATACTCTTATCTACGCACAATTTTCGGTGTTGTCATGTGTTGTCGGCAAAAGCAGGGCTAAACTAGGATGTTAACCTAATTTCTTATCCCGTTCGCATTCGATCTAAGCCAGTTAAGGAAATGCAGGCAACAATTTACATGTAATCATGTTTCGATAATCCGTGCGAAAAACTGTAAAAAGGGAGCATTTATTTAGAACAGAATTTAAAATCTACAGTAAGCCGTTTACTCCTCAATGAACTGACAGTTTAAGATGCCTAACAATCTTCACATGTCACTGATTTTTGGCTGAACCCTCCCCAGCGCTTCCAGCGGGTCAAGACCCCTTTTTTGCGACAATAGTACGAAGGTCTGTAATGTGTAAGACACTCAGTAATTTAGGATAAGCAGCTTTTCTATTTACAACAAACAAAGTTGCTTTATTGATCCTTTTCTTAAAATACATCTGTTGGGAGTCATTTATCTTCAACATTATACATTTCGTTTATGTAGTTGAAATCTTCCCTCCCTGTTACGTGTAGAACTGAGTGCTGTATGACCTATAAGCCGATGATCAGTCTAATGGATATGAAAACTGGGCTAGTTTCTGGAGCACTGCCATTGCTGTTCATCCCGCCGGCGGTCTGAGCCCGTCGATGAGTAAACTGTTTATTTGGAGGAACAAAAGAACTTATTTTACAGCTTAAAAATTAAATAACGGAGAGCCATTGGCAAGGACACTCTTGGCTTCGTTTGGCAACGTTTTGGCAGACACCACATTTTCCACGTAATTCACCTCACCTATCCTCCCCTTGCCTGGCGGCACATAGAGCTTTCACGGAGCGTCTGCATCTTTTTCTGTTGGCTGCTACAACTCACACCTCCTCTCCACTATACTCCTCCAAGTAGTTTTGGTTCTTCCTCAGTCGTCTCCTTTCCTTTGGCTCCCAGGCCATTGCTATACATTTCAGTTACTGTCTCGTTTTTGTCTCAGGATATCATGAACCAATCATTTTCCATCGTCTTGACTTAATTTCTTTACTCAGAAGCTTCATTCTGGCTCTTTCTAGCTTGCACAGCTGGCAGGTTTTGTGGGTGCAGGGTGGTGTTTTCGTTTGTGGTTCAAAGTGAGAGCTTCAGCCGCGCGAAAGCTGAACCGAGGTCAAACGAGAAGAGGGACGGGAGACAAGACGTTTCTTGATTGACCTCGGGCGCGAGTATCTCGAACACACAAAAATTTCACCAAAAATCCACCAGCTACGCAAGCTAGGTTCTTTCCACTAACCCCTCAGTTCTCAGCGTTTCCTAGTTGGTTCAAGAGAGGATGGTTCATTCATTCTCTTTTGGAGCGTCCATACTCCCAGGGTAAATTATAAAATGTGCGAACTGTTAAATAAGACCTCACGTTTGGCAGTGTTTTCAGTTCAAATGCCATTGTTTGTTTTTCTCTTGTAAAAATAAAAGAAGGAATTTTTCTTAATGTTTCTTTCTTGAAGACCTTTGGGCGTTTCGGTTTTGACCGATCAACTAATAGAGTTGGAGTGAAAAGTAAGAGGAGAGTTTGAGGATGGAACGAGAACCCTTGCTTTCCGCTAGCCTCGCTTTTAATTATACACAAGCTCGGAAATGATATCGGTTCAGAGCGGCTTCGAAACGGAGCTAACCTGATCTTTCGTATTAAATCATCGTGTTTGTTTGTTTCAGTTGGGTTTAACCTCTGTTCTACAAGATCGTTTCGTGCGGCTGGGAGATTAAAACTGATGTTCACTCCTTATTTGGCCTAAACTAGTATGTGCTTCCAACAACGTGGACCAGTTTCACTATTTAGCGTCTCAGGTGACGTCTTGAACAGGGTGAGAACGTTTTTTTTGTTTAATCTAATTCTATGATGTCAGTTATCGTGATGTATGTGAAATGAAAAACCAGGCAGACAAAACAGGTAGAACACACGATCTATGTTCTTTAACAGGAAACTGTTAATCAGAATCACGAAAAAAGGCCTCTTTAACGAAAAGGGTGGCGAAATAAACATATTTTCTCTTAAACAGGGTCAGGGTTTTGAAGTTCCTTAGGAACACACCTCAGCCCAATTTTCTTTTAACTGTTCCCGGGAGCGTTTCCTCAGTGCAATGAGTTTTTAAACACCTAAGCTCACTAATGAGATCGAGAAGCGGCAACACGTCGAACTTGCGTGTGCAACAGCCTTAAACGCAGTGAAATAAACTGTACAGTCAATATGGGGCGTGTAACATCTATAACTGATTGTTTCATTTTGTCTTTTCTTTGCTCGAATGCAAACGCTAAAATTAAAAACCGGTACGCAGTCTCGCTCTACGTTTTCAGGCTCGCTCCAGACCTTTTGTCGTACTATTTGCACGTACTTTAATACGCAAAAATACGGATTGTTTTGGTGTCTAAAAAGCCAATGTCGCTTGTAAGGTACAGGGTATTAATTGCGTTTGGTCGCGCGTCGTCTAAGATATCCTTCCTACGGACATTCAATCCACCCAAGCTTTTCGATTATTCACTTATAGCCATCACGTCTTCATGTTTAACGATTTGTACATATACACGCAAGTGGGGTGGCCAAGTCAAAGCTACCCCCGTCCCGTCCCGTCAAAAATAGGAAAGAGTATACATAAACAAAGATTCGTGCTTAAGATGCTAATACTGTCCACAATGTAACACTGTTGCGTCAGCTTCATCAACAAGGAGACGTTTACGCCTCACGTGTTGTAGCCTGCTAGAGCATCCGGTAGGTGAAACTAGAAACTTGAGTCGAAAAAACCCGGATGCTCTCGCAGGCTACACGTGTTGAAAATTTCCAAAAAAGACTCCCATTCCTACTTACTGAGAAATTTACAAAAAAAGTAAGGTTTCAAGTTGGCGTCTCGTGCAAATGCGAAACGGTTTCACTTCCATTAAAAATGTTATTGCTCGTGGGTGGCGCTTGCTCATGGATGCTCATTATTATTTTAAAAAATTTCACCGGAATACAAAAAAACACTTTCATGTTCTCAAATAAAGCAAGGAAAAACTAATAGTCCTTTCAGAGTTACCAGGCGCCATACTGTCGGGATTTGGAAAGAGATCGAGAGAAAACGCGAGAAGAGAGTATTTCCTATTACTTATCAAATGGATTTCTGATGCAGACAAAGTAAGTCTATAGTGTTACGTTAAAGTCGCGCCTTTCATATACAGGGGAATCCATATTCTCGAACCCCCTATTTTTCAAACCAATAATTCGAACTTTGATTTTCCGGGAATAAGATCAAAAGCGACCCTTCATCCACAAAGTGTCTTCTTCTCATAATTGCAAAATCGTCACAGTTGCTAGCCATCTTTATTTTTTCTTAGTCAGAACGCTTTAATACCAAGAACAGAATTCCAAGAGGCTGAGGCGTCTAAAACCTTACCCTAATAAAATATGAAACAGAAACCTTTTAAGGAAATAAGTAATACCTTTTGTTGTTGCTTTACAAATACTTTTTCCTGAAGTACAATTGTACAAATTTCGAAAGCCAGGAAAGAACGTTAATCTAGAAGCGAACGTGCGACACATTTTACAACCGAATCATAAACATTCAAACGAAAGATTGACATGCATGTATTAAACGAGGAGCCGATTACCTGGAGTTACTCCGGAAAGCACGCGAACGATCTTTTTTTTAAGAAAAAAAAAATAAGAACAGCAACAACAACATCATAGTCTCTTCCGGAACCGGAAAGCGACAAGAACCGAGGTTTTTTATGTGATAGCAGTAATTTTTAAACATAACAATATTCAGAAACAGTATATTCGTCATTTTTTTTCTCCGCAGAACGTTGCATAACATTTTAGAGACAAACAATAGCCTGTGAACAGGCTCTCTGTTTGGGGGAAAGTGTGAAAAAATCGAGAGGAGAGGTAAAGAGTTTCACAGGCCAGTTGTCTACAGTGGCCATATTTGGGAGTTTTTAGCTCCCTACTCCCCAAGATCCCCTTCTTCAAGAAATGCGGCAGACAAACTGCTGCAAAAATGTCCACCAAATCTATGATCCTGAAACTGTCAACACCTTCATTGGTAAGTAATATAAAGCTAATAAACCGCAAGAAAAACAAACACACGGAGTTAAGGGCCTAGCGGATGTCTTATGACATTTTGTTTAAATTCCATACTACTGCTTTCAATTACGTATTGTAGCAAGCCCTCTAGGGGTGGGGTGGGTGGGGGGACAGAATTAATCTCACCTGTCCTAGAACTCCACAGAGAGCTTGCTCCCAGGCTAGATTACATATTGCTGTTCTACAATTCAATATGCAACGTTTTAATGCCAACTACGCACAGTTGGCTGAGCGTTCTTAAACATTTGTTAATCAACAAACGCCGAGCGAATTTGCTGTTTAAAACATGTTGTAACTTGTTGAACGCAACAAAGCCCGTGTTTTAACATTCCACGTGACATTTTACAAGAGCAAGCGGCAACCTTCATTGATCAGCAATTATTGACTGTAAAAATGTCTTGCTCATTCTCTCCTATATTTTATCTACAGGCACCTCATGCAAAGCAATGAACCTCTCTTCGTCTACCGAAAACGTGTCTTCAAAAGCAGAGAGATTCATCTCTACCTTTATCTCTACCAAAGGCAGTTTCTACGCAATCACAAACCCACACATTGAGAATACGTTAACGTAAGTGAGTGACAAGTGATCTGTCATGCTTAAGTCCTACGTTTTCTCACGGTCCCAATTTCCCATGACTAGCGTCTACTAATTAAAGAAACCTTTCAAGACGAAAATGTTTGAGCACGTATACTACCCGCAAGCCACGAATGTAAATGTTTGAACTTGCCGGCTTCGTGAGAATTCACGGTTAAAATATCAAATTTTGCCCAATTCTCCATGTTCGTTCCTTGCAGAAGCGCACCCATTTAGTGTGACCCATCCACTTTAACCTTTCGCGCCTTAAAGAGATCGTCATCGATCGGGTGGCCAGTTTCCTGATGTAAACACGTAGCCGGAAAATTCCGAATTCCAACCGTAAGTATGGCAGCTTAAGATCACGAAAGAGGTCATTTTGTGGACCAATTACGCTGCTTTAGACCATCCTTTGTTTTCGTTCCTGCTTGTGGAGGCTGAAATAACTGATTTTCAGAGCAGAATTTTCCATTCTTCATGGGTGTTTCTCCTTTACAGCTTCTTTAGTGCTGTCATCAGAAGATCGGTCACGATTTCCGGTCACTTGGCTTATTGTATGGTTTATTTCCGTGAAGTTTTAAGTTATTCGCAACAGATGAGGTAGCCTGACAAAACAATAAAAAAAAAATAATAAATTCCACAGTAAATTTGTAGATAACCTCTTTTCTCTCCCAATTTTTTTATAGTCGGCTTCACCCCAATGTAAGAAGGTTTATGAAAATACTGTACTTTTAAACGTCAGTATAGTACGAGGTGGAATCTTACTGACGGCTATCACAGTGATTTCAGAATTACGAACATTCGTACAGACTCAAGATAAAGGCACGAACGTAATTCAAACGAACATTTTTTATTTATATACGGTCATTCGTTAGCGTGCGCGTAGTATGAAATTAAATGTAGGCAATTTTTTAAAAGAGAAAATTGGCTTTCAAAACTTTCAAATCGGCAAACCATTCTTACGGAAAAACCTAAACCGACAAAACAAACAACTGAAAGACAACTGATGTGGCACGCTGAAGGATATGGTTCTTTGAGCCACTGTTTCACGCAGGGACAACGCGTTTTTTTTTTTGGGGGGGGGGGGAGGGGCAGAAAAAATGGAAACTTCATAAAAACTGAGAGAAAAACTTGGGGATAACATAAAATACAAGAAAGTGGAAAACCAAGTGCAGAACAAGAGTCGTGCTATTTTAATCAAGTTGAACCTCTCATGTTAATAGTGTAATAAAACATTTTCATATAATAGGTCGAAACTCAAAGTCGGCCAGGACGGGTTAACAAGATTAAGACGAAGGGAGGACGAGAATTTGTTGGGCGCAGGCATCATCGGGAATAAATACCCGTGTGATAGTCACCCTTTGCTAATAAACGGGGAGTACAATGCCCTCATTTCCTTTCTTTTATTAGGAACTTTTTCCTCATCTCTCCCCTGACATTCTGCTCTCTATTATCGTTTCCTTAACTATCTCTAGCTTTGCCGACTGTTTTGTAAGTCGCCGAGTGAATTTTAAGGTTCTCGTTAAATGTGAGTTCGTGAAGCAAAAATATTTCGAGCGCTACTTCTTTGTAGAAAAAGGGTGCCAGATTTGTTTGCTAACTCTCTTTGAGAATACCTTTCGTGTTCATAAGGACACGAAAGTTCAAGTTCATATCTTTTCCATCTAGTCCTCTTCGAACCCCATACGAATTCTTTAATTTCGATTGGTTGATAAGAAAGCCTTTAGAAGGGACAATGGACAGTTGTTCCGTTGCAAATGATATACCATATGTGATCTTATAGTTTCCAATTTCGACAAATCTGGCATGTTCATGTGAAAAAGCGGTCAACTAATAGAAAAAAGTCAATCTAGGTAAACCACCGATGTTTGAGCTTGCCAAAAAAAACCAGACTAACAAATGCCAGGATTTAAAGATAGCCAGGTTAAAATAGATTTGTTCATTAGCGTTTAAAGGATAAAGTATGGCATGTTAATTGGGTTTGCCTGCATTTTCAGACCTTGGCAGAACGTATACTGTATATTAGGTAATTAGATATGGTATGTTAGTAAGTGGGTTAATTCGATGCGTTGATAGATACGCGCGGCAAGATCCAAGGTAAACGTCAAAATCTCCTCTATTAGTCCCTGAGAAGTGACAACCGACTTAATTTGAAATTTGAAGTAGCCAGCAGGTTTGAAAAAAGTAAGCGACTGTAAGAGGCCTTTATACTCCCCTTCTTCAAGAGGGGTCTGGGGGCCTGCTTCCCTTGAAAATTTCGAAACTTTAATGCCCTAAAATGCGATTTCCAGGGTTCTGAGCACTAAAATGAGTACAAAAGATAATGTATTTTTGATCAATTTGGACAAGTAATGTACAGTAAGTCCCAAACTTTTCTTAAATATTTTAAATCTGAAGCAAAAAGTCTGTCTAGGTCCAGCAAATTGAATTTTAATATAGGTTATGACAGAATCTTTCTTCAATTTAATACTTTATTTCCAACTTCCAATTTAGGGGGAAAAAGTAGTCGACGTGTTTTGCAAGTCGTCGGTGCTTATTGAAACCCCTGATTGTAATATCTAATTTTTTCCCGTAAAGTACTTCTAATTTGATAAAAATTAGCCCGTCTTGAGCTGCCACGTTTGCCATGGTTGTTAAAGAGAAGCCTCATGTAAAACTGCAATCTTTAAAGGCGATATTGTTCAAGATGAAACCTTCATAGAGAAGGCGGGCTTATCAGAGCGTTTACGAAAACACATGAGTTAAATTGAGACGATGTTACATGTCCCAACGACCTATCAGTGGGTGGACAAGACTAACATAGAATTCTATATTAACATTCTCGTTTAGTCGTGTGAAACATACTTTAGATACTTGAATATTTTAGCAAACGGGTTATATGGGCCTACCGGTACTATTCTTTAACTAATAGAGTGGCGGCATTTGGTCAGTGAAATTCCATAGTATCATATGGTGTGGTTTTATATGCTTTGAAGACACTTGTGTGTGTCTTTATGTTATTACTATTGTTATTATTAAAGCCTACAAGGGTGATAGCTATCAATAACATTCTATCGATGATGGTAAAATCCAACTAGTGGTCGATTATCAATGCTGCGTTCTGATTGGTTGAGCTACTACTAGGCTATATGTTATAGCCCAATAGGCCCTTTGCAGGTAGCCATTCACGTGGTACAAAACCGCCGTACTGGTGAGCAAAAGTCCCACTGGGACAAGACAAACAAAAGGCATACATAATTTTAAATGGTAATTTCCTTTGTTTGTCTTGTCCCAGTGGGACTTTTGCTCACCAGTACGGCGGTTTTGTACCACGTGAATGGCTACCTGCAAAGGGCCTATAGTAGCGAAACGCGCCGGCTTTTTGGCGGCAAAAAAGGATTAAAGTCTAGCTTTAACTAGCTAAATCTTTTATTCCCGATCTTTTTGACCAGCTAGTTGGATTTTACTAAAACAATCATGCATAACCTTTGGATCAGGGAAAAGATTCAGTCAGCCCTGTGTTTCCTCTCCTCCCTTTCCACTTCCCGCCACTACAACAACGGAAATGCTGTAAAAGGTTATCAATATCTTTACTATTTCATTCACACTAAGTTAAAATTAGCTTCCTTTATCAATAATTTCAGCAAATTTTGAATTTTTGAAATTTTGTTCTTTAACTTCAGCGGCAAAATATTGGCCTGTCATAGGTGGAAAAGACACTGATACTCAGCAACCAGAAACAAAGACGAAACAATACAGTTGATCAACATTAATAAAAAGTCGCCGCATTAAAGCGAGTCTCCTTAAATCACGTCAAAACATTCACTTTTTCTTGGAACAAAACCCCAAACAATAAAACGGAGTATAAGCATCAACAAGCTAAGCCGCGTCTCTAAGTTTGTGAGAGTCGATAATCATTAACACACTACCTAATCTATACAGAACTCGGGGAAACACCTGTTCCAAATATAGTCAGGAATTACATTAGTGACTGTGACTCCCAACAGCGCTCTCATAGGGGAGGAAAAATTATTATTTTGTGCGCTGTTCAAAATCAGTCCGAACTTCTTTTTGACTGACCGGGGCGGGTCCAAAAATGAGACTTTCTTCCTCGTCACTGTACATTTGTGATTTTATGAAAACAGAAATTGTAATCTAGTGTCAGTTAAAAACTTAGTTTTGTAGTGTAGTACCGCGCTTTCAACTTTTTTACTGCTGTTCCGGTTATTGTTCTTGTTTTTTCAAAGGAGACTGCTATTGGTCAGGGGCCCAGTAGTCATGGGCTCATGTATTGGTTAAGACTTCTACCATTTTTAGTACCGGCGAGCAAACGCACTGTCAATAGACTGAAGTGGCAATTCTTCAAACTTTACCCGACTACGATTCCAGCAGTATTTATACAATTTTTGCTCCATTCTACAGCCTGCGAGGGAATTTATTTTGAGATAAGTCACTCACATGAGCCTCTCACAGAAACAGAACACAACTTTCCAGTTTGTTGAGGCAAGTGACTTTCAAAGAGAGTGCAATGACGCATTTAGTGTCTCTCTGTGTTTGTCGGAATGAATGAAACGAGTATTTTCTTTACAATTCGAATTTAACTAGAGAAAACGGGACAAAGGCAAACGTAGTAAATTTAAGTTGGGTAAAAAACAATTCAGGTTAAAATTTTCATATTTCATTGTTATTCTTACAAAATATTTCGCCGTTCCTGATAAGCTCAAATCGCCCGATTTTATTCGACTCAATGGAATCAAGCAGCCTCGTTTGCAGGCAAATATAATATTGATCTACCTCGTTTCCAGGCGCGGAAGTCTAGCTGTTTACTCACGAGTGAACTAAAAAATGACGTTCACTAATACCCGAAGACGAAATAGCTGAACTTCTGACTAAAACTGAACGGATGAAATGAAAGAAAGCGCAAAATATATTGCTCGATGCATGTTATCTACCTCTTTATTTATATCCTGAAACCGTGCCGAGAAATAGGCTTCGGCCTCGTTGGACAACATTCTCCTCGATCTGATAATTCTTGACACTTACCCTCATTCAATACTTAATTGTTGTTAATTATAGCATGCTTTCGACTCTGCTAATCCTAGTAGTTACATTACACATGGTTCGAAATTAAGTGGCCAGGCGTGTTATGCGTTCTTTTGATTGAAGCTCTTTGGCAGCAGAGCACCCTAACCCCTTAACCGGAACCGGTTTATTCAAGTTAATTAGGAATCAAAAAACCAAAGTGCCTACTGTGACACCTTAATTAGAGATGGATTACCGCTCATTCACGATTAAAAATAAATCCACGATTATATTTACCATGCTATTGATTGTTTAGAGTACTTGATCTAGAATACCCTCCAGTTACATGTCCTTAGTCAAGAGAACCTTCCTTAAAATTTGGCTTAACCCTGGCTTAAACGTAAGCGTCTTTCGAGGAACCAAGCAATGAGCTTAATCGCAAAGTGAGTTTTAAAAAAAACACGGCCGACCTCCCTGCTTGTGTAATAATCACAGACCTTTTTTGATCAATGAATGATACGTTGCGATAAGGCCGGTGCAAATAAAGCGTTCAGTTTGAACTATTTTTCTGGTTCTAATTCATTTCTTTTCTTTTTTTGCGCAGGAGAGACGTTAGCTTAGGTTTGGTTTTTGTTTCTTTTTACTGTTACATACATACATAAGGTGTTAACTTGGGTGTGCATAACACCCAGTTATGCTGATATGGAGACAAAACCCGACTGGCGCCTGGTATACAAGGAAAAATTATCACATTACTTTGAGATTAACAGTTGTAGTTGGAAAAATACTTCCGCAGATTTACGAGCATCACGCAATCAATGTTACAAATTGTCGATCCTACGTTTCCGGATGTTTATTGCATACTGTAGTTTATTCTTAATTCGTGGTGGGAATGAAATCTGGTTTCTCCATTAAAAATTTTTCTGTGAAGCCACTTATATACAGCTTTTTCGAGAAAGGTTGTCGGATAAAATGTGCACGCGACAATCCCAAAATGTAATATGGGATATGATCGATACACTGTTCCTGACGACTGTAGCTGTCGAACCTACTTTTGTTGCTTTCCGTTAGTACTCGCAAACACATTTTCATGGCCTTTCGTGCCAATTCTTTCAATTTTCTCTGAAGAACAAGGAACTCAAAACCGCCCACAATGCCTTTCGGGATTGTCGCGTGCACTGTTTCCGACAACCTTTCTCGAAATAGCTGTATACGTATGACGATAGAGTAAGATAGAGTCTATCGACATCCATTTAGGATTCTTGTATTATATAAAAATTGACGTGCCCTGGCAATTGCTGCAAGTTGCTTGTGTTATATCTATTCTCAAGTGGAACCAGGTCTCCATAAACGTCCTCATACAAGATATAATGTAATAAGCCACTCTTTTGCCAAGTTTAACGTCTGAAAATAAACATGCTAAAGGGACTTTTCAGGCTACCAGAAAAGGACAAGTCTCAAGGATAACGAATATAAGGAGAAATATGCTGTTTTTACGTCGAATTTATTTCACAAATATATTATCAAGACTCGCAGTTTGAGACAACCTCGCTCCCAGGGTTCTCTCCTAGCCGGGTAGGAGAGAGAACCTGGGAACGAGGTTGAGTCTGTGAGACACACTATAAGCAAGGATCAATTCAACTAAGTGACAAAAAAAAAATGAAAAGGCAAAAATATATCTGATATACAGTGAAACCTCTATTAAGCGGACACCTTCGGGACCTTCCCAAGTGTCCGCTTAATAGAGGTTTGCAAAAATTGCGCAATGTTTGTTAACGATCAACATTCAATGGTTACTCTGTATTGTGATAAAGTTGCATGTCGTTAAAGAAGCTATCCAGAGTTCAAGTTCATTACCTTTCATTACCAACTTTAATTTGTTTGTAACAATTAATATTCAGCGGTTACCCTGTACTGTGATAAAGGTCCATGTTGTTAAGGAAGCTGTGCTGTACTTTGGGCAATATTTTTAGGTAAACTTTGATCGCGGATGACAATCATACGGCCGGATATCGACAGCTAAATGTATTATCGAGTATCTTTATTAATCGACTACAGTACGTACTTGAAGGACGTAATCCAAAACTGTTATTGTCGATTCAGTCCGGTGTCCGCTTAATAGAGGTTTTAAAAATTAGCCAAATACAATTTTTTTAGAGTCCACGTCCGCTTAATAGTAGGGAACTTAAGCAAAGACGTTTTTGAGCGACGCACGTCAACCGGAAGCGAGGTTTTCTTCCTTTGTATATGCCTTGACGCTGACAAATTTTCACTGCTAACTTTCTTTTCTCTTTTAAAGACGATTTACCCGCGAGTTTTAACCAAACCACTGCCAAATGATGCAAAAAGTCCACTTTTGGTTGACGTCCGTCGCTAAAAAACGCTGTTGCTTAAGCTCCCTAGTACCCTGCACGCAGAGTCTCAGCTTAATAGATGTATCCGCTGTAGTGCTAGCAGCCATCTCCCTTCCAGACGGTATAGGATAGGCTAAACTACATTGTGTAAGTAAAGTTGTACAAGACACAAGTAGTTGCTATAATCCTGGTGACGAAATGTGGAAAAATTCACTGGCATCCAAACGGACCACACGGACAGAAATTTCGAAGATGTCACGTGTAGAGGCGGGCGTCCGTCTGCTGCGGTAATACAACCATCCCTTGGGCTAAGTCACGAAACTTCCTTTTGTCAATTTACCAAATACCATAGTTAATGCGATAATAATAGCTATGATGTTTTCAGCAAAAAGTGAAAAGAGATACATTTGTATATTTCTCTACCTTCATCAGCGTCAAGAGTTTTTATGTTGATGGTAAAGCTAAGCGAAGGTGGAGGACAGCTTTGAGAGGCCTCACCAGTGTTTATATATCTTGCAAAGACGTTACCCTGGCTTGTTTATAGGGGACGTTTATACTTGACTATCAACATCACCTCACCACATCTGGGCAACATTGTCCCGCTATATCATTGTTTCAATGCCGTACAGAACTTCTTTATTTTGGCGGAACTAGCTTAAAATACTTCAACTAATCCAATTAACCTTTTTGGTGTTGCATAAGAGAAGCCGGTAAACTGAAGCGCGAAAAACGGATTTCGCGTGATTCGAAAAGAGAGGAGGTGTCGTTCCCGGGTCGTTGAACTAAAACCTCACGGAAAATAGATCAATAAAGCCAACAGATCGAATGTGAGGCTTTCTAAACATTACAACTTTGCTGGACCAACACTCAGGGTCTTAAAATAACTGAGAAGAAAGTGTTGCCTTTGTAATGACATCTGCAAATGGTTAGACTTTCTAGTCTTCTCGGATAAGGACGAAAAACTGTAGCACTTACAATTATCTGTTCTTGAGGGGCGTGAAAGAACCCTCACCACTGTTCGAAAAGAGTAGGGGACGTAGACCCCGGTGGTGTGGCCAACCTTCACAAATCATTCACATCATGGCTTGGGTGGGTACGTAAGCTCATAAATGGACCGATAGCGGCTGCCAGCCGAGCTTACTATTGACATGATAATATATATTGAAAAGAGGGTACGTCTGTTGTCCTCGCGTCCATGACCCCTTCTTTCCTTCACCAACGCCTCGGCCAAACCAACATTAGAAACCAGTAACCTACTTATAATTAAATACCTTACGTTTCAACAGTAAAATATTTTTAGATCAGAGATAACCCCATCAAAACTATGTGTAAAGTACGTATAACGTTTCCGGATAGCACCTGACAGAGATAAGTGACAAGAGAAAATTCTTGACTGACCTTGCCAGGTTTCACGCTCTGAGCCTCTTTTGATTTCCAGCAGGAAATTATGGAGTCTTCTCCTCCTGTGACTATGGTCTCAGACTACGATTAACACATGATTAGATAGTTAACACGATATACAAACAAACGAATCACGTTATTAAGAAAGTTAAATTACGTAAGTAAGAACGTGGTCAGAGAGTTAGGCAACTATCAGAAACGTGAGCAAGCGAAGGGCCTTCAAGAGAGAGTCCAGCCTTTATCCCTAAGCACATTTCCGTTGCCTAAAGTCAGTTTATAAACATTCTAGAAATAAAGATATCAAACAACTGTAAAAAAAAGTCTGTAAACTCACGATTTATAGACATTTCACAATCTCTGTATATTGTTCAGATTTTACAAGGGGCATGTTTCAAACTTCGTTCTCACAGCCACCTTCTTTTGGCAGGCCCTGAAGCTTTCTACCTCCCAACCCCTTGTAGAAAACAGTCGATACAAAAGCTTTTGGTGATACAGTCGAACCTCGATTATCCGTACTATTCGATTATCCGGACTTTTTTCTCTGGTTCCAATTTTTTCATGAATATTAATCAGTTGTGATCTTGAAAACTCAAAGTCGCAAAAAGCCCAATAATCCTTTCAAAAGACTGTTGAAACAGCGTATTATTAAACTGAAAGTTTTTATTTGTAAATACATACAGGCTGTGTAGATTTCACAATTAAAATGAGGTTTTCTTTGTTGTATACCTTTTGTTTACATTTCTATCTCATTAATATTCATGTTTTCGATTATCCGGACTCTCGATTATCCGGACTATTTACCGCGGTCCCGACGAGTCCAGATAATCGAGGTTCGACTGTAGTAGGCTGAAGAAAAGGGCAAGGAAACAAGTCTCACGGGTACACCGGGGAGCGGTTCAGCAACCTTCGCTGTTCCAGGTGATTGTCTTGCACGCATGGCCAAAGGCAGATTAGCGATTGTAAGAAACACAGAGGAAAAGTACACAAGAGCGCCTGAGAGGACAGCAAAAAATACACTCTTAAACTTCACTCGTTGCTACATCGGGGCGCTGAGCACCTTACCACTTTCACTCCGATCCTTAGCCAAAATCAAAATCCGACAAAAAAATTCGAAATTTCATAAAATGAAATGCTGGAAAAAATAGTCCCAATTTATAAGTACATGTAAAGGTTTCATTTCAATGATCACAATGAACGATTTTGTCCACAAACTAAAAAGTTAGATCCACCTCGCAAGACTCCAACAATCACTCTGGGACTGAGAAGGTTAACCACTGAAAAACTGGGTGCTTTTCGTTGCTTAACACTTGAAACGTTCCGAAATTTGACTGGAACATTGCCATCCAGGAGTAATGGTGGTTTATCTCCTGAGTTTATCCTTCTTGACCGGTTGGTGTGGACCAACAAAAACCTTTAAGAATTTTACTTTCTGGTTCAACGTCACATTTCTATCAAAACGTAAATGGAATGCTTCGAGCGAGTTAAAAATTTTATCTGGTTCGAATAATGTCGCCCCACATTTCCTTCGTTAGTTAGACAGGTCTCAAGCCACTGGGTGTGGCATAATGGTAAACACCCTCACACAAACCCGCGCTCTAAAAAGTCCCCTTAGAGTAAGTTGCGGTTTTTGTGTGGAAGACTGCACTGTCCGTGTCCAGAGATGAAAGGTGTCCGAGACAGAACACTGCCAAAATGCCGGACAACCACGAATCCTTCGCGAAGAAGAAGAAGTCTGAATGGGTCTCATTAACTGGTACATCGTGGGATCTGAGATATGGTCCACAGAGTCTAAAGTTGACTTTTTACCTTCTGACATTGTTTATATATAAAGACCTTTTACATGTTATGGGCGGTCAGTTGGAGTTATTCCCCCCGATTGATATGAACAACCATCCACTTCACTTTTTACGCGATTTTCACTACTCTGAAAGGCTAAAAAGACCCTCACCCTTCGCCCGAGTGTAAAGGATCAGTTTAACGACATAACTTACTTGTGTGCGTGTGCTTAACTTACAAATACACTTCCTACCTCACATACGCTATTGGTAAGCTCAAGCAACGAGAACGCTGACGTCCCGGACGTCATGAATAGCAACCGCAAGTTCGATGTCTCCCTTGACGGAATACTTTATCTCAGACAACGAATCTGAATGCCTTTGTTTTAACTCCCGCTGTACTAGTTTGTCGAGTTAGAGCACCGAAAGAGAGAAAATATCAACTTCCGGTTGCCATTTTTGACGTCCGGGATATCAACGTTCTCGTTGCTAAAGATCCCTATAGTACGTTGAAACAAAGCAATCAAACACTCACTTTGTGATCCCATTGAAGACATCGCACAATAGCTGTATGTCCTCCCATCAGTGGACAAGCAGACTCCAATTCAGAATCTTTTACATGCAACATGTGAAGTCGGCCACTATTTCATAAGACACAGAGAAATACACTTAAACCAAATAATTAGCAGGATATTGCCTTTAAATGGAACACAGCAGGGGTAGAACGCTATTAACGATACCACCCTTTGAAAAGACAGTTAACCCATTCACCCCCAGAGTATTGTGAGGTAGTTCTACCTTTTGAGTCTGTGGACGAAATCCTGCGGTGTGACCATTCAAATGCAACCTCTTTGGCGGTACTTTTACGTATTTGTTTTCCAGCACTTTACAGAATGAAATTTGACGAATTTAGACTTTGGTCACCTAGGGGAGTACAGGGGTTATTACTATTCCGTCTCTATAGAGTTTGTCTTGTGCTAGAAATTAACCTACACAGGGAGATCTGCATCTTTTTCTCAGTTTCTACGTTTGATCAATTAACAATAAAGGCTATACAATTGAACATCCATTAAGCGGACATCCTCGGGACACCAGTAAGCGACCCCTTAATGGAGGCTGACCCGGTGCTTAACAGAGGTTCGTCATAAATAAGCATCAGGGAGCTTAAGAAAAGACGTTTTTGAGCGACACACGTCCACCGGAAGTGAGGCCTTCCCCCTTTTTATCTGCCTTAACATGCGTTCCTTGACTCTAACAAATTTGTATTGCTGAGTGTCTTTTCTCTTGTACAGACGATTCGCCTGATTGTTTGACCCAAACCACTGCCCAAGGATGCAAAATTCCACTTCCGGTTGATGTGCGTCGCTCAAAAACGCCATTGCTTAAGCCCCCTACTATCTTTAACAGAAACATCACTTTACTTTATTTAAAACAAACACGCGACGGAAGCATTATTAGTGGTCCACAATCAGTCGTCACCTTCTATCTCGGACGGACTGTATATTCCCCTTCTTCATATGTTTAAAATAAAGGCAAACTAAGTGTATCAAGTGTTTGATGGCCGCTTAATAGAAGTGACAACAATAGGACAACTCCCAAAAAGTGGTTGCAGCCGACTAATGTTGTTGGACGCTTAAGAGTGTGTCCATGAGAAAACCAGGCAGAACCAGGCAGGGGGCGATAATGCTCAAATCACCGATTTCGCTCAAACTCGGCACAAATGTTAGGTACCAGGAGTTAACTAATGTGACAGAATTTCAGGTCGAAATATTAAATTCCCTGGGAGATCCGGGCATCCCCTGTAAAATCGCCATTTTGCCCGTTTTATGCAGAATTAATTAGCTAACTTTACAATGCCAGTGCAACAAACAGAAAAGCCACCTGGAACTTAAATGCACTGAGAGATGATCTGAGTTCATAGGACTTTAAGCAACATAAACTTTTTAAAGTCGCCGATTCGATTTCACCCCTCTTAGTCCCCTTAAGTTGGGTCATCATTTCCAAGTTTTGAGTAAGTCGTAAAATTAGGGTATTTTATTCCCCAATATCTCTGATGAGCAACAGCTTATCTTTATAACTTTTGCATGAGTAGTTTAAGCCATCACTTAAGTTCAGAAAAAGATCATAAAAAGTTTGGGCAATTCACTTTCTTCCATGTGTTGACATAAACTGTTCATGTGACTGAACGACTTTTGCATATTTCATCAAAATTCAGCCCCTCACAATATTCGTGCGTTTGCCTCTGAATGAGAAGAAATCGAACAAAAACCTCATCAGACAATGATTTAACATTAATAAGGGTAAAATGATTGAAATTATTGTGCAAGAAACTCTAACGATGATTTTTGATAGCTATATACGCGATCTTTTCAAGGAAAAACAACATACAAAGATTTAATTCACAGTTTTACTTACTTCAATAATTTCGTCCTAAAAACAATATAAACGGTCAATAAAATCCATATACGTATCTCTTGGATGTCTCAACTGCTAGTTTGTGCCCGCTTCGATTTGTTCCCCACACCACCTTCGATGCCCAGTTCAGCGTCGTGACTCGCTGTATGACTAAAATTCCTTAGCCATCAGTTTACGCACAAAAATCCAAATCAAGTTGTTTTAGGAGAAAACAATACGAAAAGTAGAAAGCCGATTTGTAATCCATGGAAAGAATTATTTCTGCCACTGTTGTAGCTCAATTCACATGTTACAAACAACAACGAAACGTCCGCCATATTTGACATCAACTGGAGCCCGCATTTTTAAGCAGCGGTTGGCCACCATACGGAAACGTATCGGGAGTCAGGAGCCAGGAGCCAGGAGCCAGAGTCCAGTGAACAAAATATGAAAAATATAACTTTCCGACATTCTCTGAGATAATTTTATTGTTATTGTATGCTAATAAAAATTTTAGAATTCCAAATCTATTGGCAACTCTATTCAGACCGTGATTACAAATGATCCCATTTCTTTTCAAACTCGGAGATAGAAGTCGCTTTTCTTTCGTGTTTTGGAAAGAAATATTTTTGTCCATTTTAGTTGCACGTCAAATAGCAGCGAAGTGAAGCCGGATCTTGGTGCAGACCAGCTCAAAGGGACAAATAAAGCGTGAGACACGTCCAGATTAGCTTGCGACAAGAATTCCATTTTGTTTTCATACTGGAGCCCCCCTCCCCGGGGGAGTGGCCAAATTGCGTACAAATGCCCTACCCTGCTAGCACCAGATTTGAATGTCATAAACACTGAATTTTTTACCTAGCACGGTCTTTTGGGGGTCTTATAAAGCCTAACTATGGCAGTAATGTTCCCAAGTAGAATTCAAAATACACCACACTTTCACATTGAGTTAGATCTTTTTCTCAAACAACCGCTTCCATATGTTTAACACCCTTCCCACATTCCCTCAAGAGCTACTTCAACTGTGATACTTAGATTTCAAATTTCTCACTCTACCCAGGTAAGGTCAATTTTCTCATCCTAGACATCCTCGGAAGGGCCTTTTTGCGTACTCTTGGGGCACCAAAACCAGTTTAGCGCCCAGGTTAGTGTGCCGTGCTGAGGTAGGCAGATGTTGAATTATGGACAGACACAACAATAAGTTACAGACATTTGATGTTCCGGTCCGTTCGTGGTCGGAAGACACCCAGTAATAATGCCCGTTGGGTTGCTCAAGGAAAATTAGAGTTTTACGAGAGTCGAACTGCAGGAGGTCTCTAACGAGGAAAAGTGCGGAAACATGCAATTTTTACTACTATAGACAAGTCTATTTTGTTTCTAAAGTTCCTCTGATAGTCCGAGGAGCGCAGGACATACAGGGAACGCAGAGATCAGACCATTGCATTATTGAAATTAGGTAAAGGCATACAATTCAGTTTGTATTTTCAAGTGTAACCGGACGTGTATGTGAAAAAACGGTAACTCTGAAACGGATATATAAGAATGATTCATAACAGTAACAAACAGCGATATGACTGTGGACATAATATATTAAAAAAAGCACAATATTCAGAGGCGGATAAGATTTTCTTCCGGGTGTCTGCTTACGAGAACTTTAAATCAAAGCTAACATCTAATTCACCGATAAACCTTTTGAGTGTCCGCGGCCGCCTACGGGATGAAAAAATTCAGAGTTTGTGTGGGAGTTAAAAAGGGCTTTTGTGATAGCGGTCGTAAGTAGAGCTATTCGCCATATACGAGAGTGTCCGTTAAGACAACTTCTATACTGTATGAATCCGCAAATGACAGCTTAAATGAGAAGTGAATATTGTGTATTAGTCTGTGTTCAAAAAGCTGTTCTTAATTTACACCTTCCTTGAGTAGCTAAAGAAGTCTAGCCGACTTTTTTTGCAATTTATTAGTGCCCCCTTTTGGGTCTCTTGTATTCCTTAGAAGTTTTTCCTCAACACTTTTAAACGGTCATTATGTTTTTGCAGTTAATAATTTACCCAGATACAGATACCATCCTGTATAATTGTAAGACTACGAGGATTAAAATATAAGTAAGTAAGTAAGTAAGTAAGTAAGTAAGTAAGTAAGTAAGTATGCCCAATGGCAAGTCATTAATTGTCGAAAATTGCATGGCACGCTCTAACTATAAAAAGGGCTATTATGGACGATTATTATCATAGTAATTAACGTCAACATCGAATAAACTCAAAATTTCAAGTAACACGACTTTCACAACCTACTTTCAACACACCAGTTATAACAGGATATCGGCGCGTAGAAACAATAGATAGTGTATTCCGCATTCCGTGGTCCGGTAGTCCAGCGTAAAAGATTCCATCACTTAGGCAGAGTCTAAAGTCAAAGATGGAGGGTGTTCGAGCAGGTGGTTGTTTTCCATAGATATAGATGAATTGTCAGTGATCCTTCTTGTCCTTTGAGAATCATTTTGTTCCCTCTGACTACAACTTATCTCAAAGACTTCGAATGTTCGGTGAAAAGCCGACACTTTTAATTTTGCAATGTTTCAAAATGTTCCATTACCTCGTCACAAAGTAACGCAGAGTAACGCCACAGAGGACCAGACGAAACTGGAGCAGCCAACCTGGACTAAAGCATCTGAGAGACGTGTATGTAACATTTATTCACTATCTTTTATCGTTTTTGGGTCTTGTAGCACCTACAAGTTGGACCGATCGAAGTTTTGAACTAAATCTTTTGCTCCTTGTGTTTACTCAAGCGTTCCATAAAATATCCATTAAAACGTCCATAAATAACACAGAAAACATGCCACAGGTGACACTTTCTAACAATTCCCCTATTAGTATCGATAATGAGGTATCTGATTTGTGACTTCTCGCCAACTTTGTGCTATTTTTGTTCAAAAAAACGAATGTTACGTTTCTTCCAATTTTGGTCAAATGACAAATAAGCGTTAAGTCAAATGCACATAATACGTGATTATTGATAAAGTATGAGATTGCCCAAATATTTTAGGATTGATTTGATAACCTTAAAGATGTCTTTTAAAGAATATGTGAGAATTAAGTACATAGGTTGTTGCTCATGGGAGATGTTAGCGACTAAAATACCTTAAATTTAGGGTTTGGTCAAAACAGTGAGAAGATGACCTTACTTTAGGCTAAATAACAGGAAGAGATCGAATTAGAGAGTAAAAATAAATTACTGACGATTAAGTCTGATAAACATAGAAGATGGTAAAGTTGATTAGATTTGAAGTTGTCTTTTCTACTTGTTGAACAGCCAAACCAAAGTTAGCTAATTAATTATGCAAAAATGAGTAGATTTTGTGATTTTTAGGGGGGGGGGGTCCCTGTAAATCCCAGGGAATTCAATATTGCGACCTTATTTTTTGTCGAGGTTAATATCTCACCAAACCCATCAATTGTACCAAGTTTGAGCGAAATCCGTGATTTGAGCATTATCACCCCTTGCCTGGTTCTCTCATGGAGACACTCTTAATAGAGGTTTCATCACAATTCTTTTTTACAATTATTTCGCGACTTTGATTACTGGCCGCTTAATGGAGGTTCAACTGTATGTATTAACCCATTTGCTCTTGGGAATATCACCGAAAAACGCTTTTTGGTGCTAGTCGAGCTGTCTTCTGTTCACTTTCTGGCTATAAAGAGCGAAAACTTACCACAAAGTCGTTTACAGGTCGTACATTTCGCGGCCTTCTGATACTGATGGAAAATATTAGCTTTCGATGTTCGGGCATGCGGAAAACGCAAAATTTTGAGATTTTTTGGGGTTTAAAGTGATACAGCGGTCTTGACTTTTTCTTTTCCTAGATATTTAGGCCATCCCCGGATGGTCGGATTGAAAAAAAAAACTTCAAAAATCACAAGAAGTCTCGGAATAGTAGGCTCTGTTACCCCAGGACGACGTTTAAAATTAACTTTCACATATTTGGATTAACAAAATGACAATATACTGTGAAAAATGTTCATGTTTTTGTTCCTGTTTTTCTCTATGCTGTTACTATGCTTATTTTTCAGATTAAAAGAATTATTTCAAGTGAAAAATGGTGTATCTATGTCATTACTTTTTTTTTTGAAAATGCCAAAAATTTGGGTCGGTCGGACGACGGTAAACGGAGAAAAAAAAGAGGATGGCCTTAGTAGGCTTCATTTCGGTGAAAAAAGATTTTCATGGGAACTTTCGTGTCGACGTTACATGGTTTTTTGCCTTTTTATCCAGCCCAATTGACTGAATCGCGCTCATTATGAAATGGTTTAAAAGTTCTCTTCAGCCTGAACATGTTAGCTGACAAAGTAGTCCTTGACCGTTTAAACTGATGACGTCACATGTGGTAAAAGGGACGTAAATCCGCACGGGCTGTTACAGGAACTTCAGGAGCGAATAGGTTAAGTGACCAAGAAACTCTCTTGAGAAAGACGGTTACCAAAATAGAAAGAGAACAGACTGTGGCTCCTTTCCAAGTACAAGATTTTTACCTGTGTGTTCCTCCAATAAAAAACAGCTGATCATTTAGTGGATGATAGATACCGTCAATGAAGTAATCCAGTCGATCTGCAGTCTAAATTCACACAAAGATTAAAGAAGCAAATCAATATCACAATCAAGACTGCGAAATAACGCTTCTCTAAAATGCCAATAAGTGCCTGGGCGTAATATGATACCATAAGAACCACACGTAGAAGGATAAAAGTGGGTATGTAGTTCCTAGTAGAGTGGATAGGATGAGGGGATTAGGACGCACTTGGGGTCAGGATTAAAGAAGCCTCTAGGATACCTTCAAGGAGATGGAGTGTCAACTAAGGAATCCTCAGGGATAAATCTAAGAAGGGTTAACTGAGCGGACATTGATGCTCTATTTGCCATTTGTACATCTCCCATAATACACCTCGTTTCCCCGCTCCCAAGATTTTCCATAGGCATTGTTTTCAATTTCTTTTGGGATGACTGTAATACCCAGCAGAATTTAAAAACAAAGGTTCTGCAAAATTTGGAGAGGCAACAATGAAGGTGTACTAGGGAAGATGTGTAAATGGCGAATGGTTTCTCAGAAAAGGGTGGAGCGAGGGGATGTGGAAGTTCTTTCAGTCCAGACCCAAACTTAAAATCACCTCAAATATTTTCCTGAAGTTTTCACAAATCTTATTTTGTTTTCAACTCTCCAAGGCAACCATTACATGAAACTACAAATTATGGTTTAAAACCTACCCCATTCTCTTCTCTTGGATTTTTAAATTCAGTAGTCATTGTCGCCTGAAAAAACATGAATAATTTAGGGAAAAAATGTTGGCTTAGGGGAGGGGTAGGTGGGCAGTTTCCCAGAAACCTAAATTGATCCCAACTTTGTTAACCCTTTGAGCCCCAATATCCACATGCAAATTCTCCAGACTCATCTCCATACTTTTTCTTGAAGGATATGTTGTGAGAATTTGATCAAAGATCAAAGCATTTCCCCCTTGGTTATCATTGTATCAATTCTCCTGACCTTTTCTCTTGATGATGTATGGAAAATGTTACGAGAAAATTGATGTTGGTCATATTGGGAGTTTAAGGGTTTTAACCGGATGGAAGTGAAATCAATCTTGAATATCACCAGCTAACACAAACATATTTCCAACTGCGGTTGATCTATATAGAAAATAACTAATACATGTACATCATACCCTACAGTTAAGGAACAATAGCCTGTTCCATGCGTTCAGATAGTGGTAACAGGGCAAAGAAAAGTGAGCATGAGCAACAACAACGTGAAGCCAATGAAAGCATCACTGAAAAGCTGACTTCAACGGCAGATCCAGACCTTCAGATAAGAGGGGGCCCAGTCATCCAGACCCTGATATAAGGAGGGGGCCTGGTCTCCAAAATCTTTTTTCTGCTCTTCCGACCTCAGTTTGGTCTAAAACTAATTGGGGGGGGGGGGGTGGTCCAGTCCCCTGGGCCCCTCCCTTGGATCCGCCACTGGACTTCGTCTTGTTTTTTAGCAATCATTAAAAATTAGGAAATTTGGTTGGAAGTGAAGAAAGGGTGCTGCAGCCAAGCTCAGATAGATATTGTAAAATGTATTGCCTTGCTGTCCACATTCTCAAAACGAACTCAAAATTTTTGTAGTAGTGCAGGGACGGCTAAGAAATTTACCAAAAAGTGTGACACGCTTGCAAGGTTGTTGTTTTGCTCCCTAACTCAAGTTTCTTTTTTTTCACTGTTGCAGTCGTAGTTTCCTGTCGTATTTCCCTGTTAATTAGATGGGAAGGCTATCATAATTTGTTGTAGACAGTAAAGAAGTAATTGAGTATCAGCAGTTCCTAGAAATACCATTCTTTCGTATCAAAGTAGCTGGGATTCAAACACAGAGCAAGAGTCCATAAAATACAAAGGAAGAGCCTTACCTCAGGTACATCCCAGAGTTGAAGTGTCTCTATATGGGTCACACAATAAAGACTTGAATATGATGGTCCAAAATAACCAAGTTGACTCTGGAAAGAAAGACACAATTAAAACTCACACATGTTTCACAAGCTGCAAGCAGGAATGTCCTTCCCCAGATAGGAGGTCAGACTAACATAAGGTTCTTGTTAGTAATAATAATTATTATTTATATACTTGATGTATTACAAATAAATAACTGTTGGTCATCTATACTCCAACTACTGGTGAAAAAAAAAAAAACCAGGAAGATCCAGTTAATAGCACTACTCAACCTCTGAAAAACTGCAGCCTGCAAGATCACACTACCCTCCTTTTGACCAACTAGGGCCTGGGTGGAAAATGACAATGAAAAGAAGAAATGGTCCTTTAACATCATTTGCATCAAAAGAGTGCTGGACAATCTGAGGGCCCCAAGTTCAAGCCACACCCTAAAAGGGCTAGCAGCTGGCTGGATTTGTTCTTAGCAGTGCTAAGTTTGATGGGGTTCTCACTTGTTCTGTTTACTACTATTATTAATATTTTGTTCCTGTACTTGTGGACCACAATGTAAACTTCTTTACTTACCCCTATAAATTCTTTTTTTTTTTTTTTCAAATTTAATTACCCTACAGGGTGCAAAGAAAATCATTTTTACAGCTTGCCATTTGGGCAAGATGAAGCTAGCATTTACTAGCCCAGACATCATTTCAACTAGCCCCAGACACTTTTTGACAAGCAGAATTGATTTCATAGTTCTTCTGTTATTCAAATTCCTCAAAAAACATCACTTGCCCATCGGGCAAGTTAACAACAGAATTCACTCGCCCAATAGCAAAATCCACTAGCCCTGGGCTATCGGACACTACTCTCTTTGCACGCTGCCCTAGTGCTTTCTTTTTCCCCTGAATCATGGTTCAGTCAACATTTAATAATAGCCTCATAAAAATGGCTTACTGCTATTTCCATACCACAGATGAGCATGTGTTAAGTACTGAGTCCAGACAGTCATCCTCACTTCCTTTACGTACATCAAAGAAACAAATCAAGCCATCCTGAAATTAATTCAAGCCATGCTTCAGTTTTCTTAAACTCACTTATTAAGTTGTTATTGTCAACTTGTATTTCTGGCTGTGATTTTTGACCTTTTTGATGGTAAGGTTTTAGCCAGAAGGGTGTCCAGGCATCATGTCATTACCCCCTTTTAGAAGAAATTCAAGGATAAATCAACTAATCTCTTATAATTTTCTAATTTTCAAAATCTTTCTTTTCACAGATTAAGGAGGAAGTCATGCCATTTTGTATCAAGCTTAGCAACTTCGTTTCTGGAAATACATCATTCAGTGAAACAAAATCATTAACATTGGGAGATGCCTCCAAAGAACGCTTATAAAGCAGTCCCCAACCAGCTTCAGTTGTGGTTTTGCAAGGCTACTGTTAGGGGTGATGAATGGTCTTT
>JBBMOI010000021.1:3565000-3705000 GCA_038088405.1 Porites divaricata
ATTTGGAAATGTTGGTTTTTGAAAAAAAGGGAACACCAGAGCATCTAGAAAAACCTCTGCAAGCAAGGAAGAAAACCAACAATAAACTCAATGCACATAATATGGCATTGATGCTAAGATTTGAACCTGGGCCACATTGGTGGGAGGCAAATTTTCCCACCTTTGTGTCATCCCTTGCTCCCCTAAAATGATTGATTTGAATTTTTTTACCTTTGTCATACATCATAAATATTCAGAAGCTACTCTGATAATTTGTCTATTATAACAATTATTACATTGCAGCTGTAATGGTTCAATTTAGTGCCAGCAGTGCTAATCATTTTTATCAAAAGGGCTTAAAGAAGCTTGAATGACAGGAATGTTAGTTTCTACTTCATCATCAGAAAATTTAAAGGAGTGATTATCAATTCAATTGAATTGACCTGCTCTTTAGAAGGAAGATGGTCTGACCACTTACTCAGAATTCTGTACACTGGAGACCTGTATCCTTCCCTTGTGTCCCAGAAACTAAAAAGATGTTAAAAAGGGTCACTATAATTAAAATCTACTTGAAAGAGTACTGCAACGTTTGTTAAATTTTTCCAGCTCAAGCAGTGCTTTTTTTATGGCCACATTTCATTGGTTGTCATTCATAAGTTTCCTTATGAATGACACTCAGAATTTAATGCTAATTTCTAAATGAAATAATCAAATGGACATAATTTATTTTTAAAATAATGTAAGATTGTGAAGTGTTGAAAACTTAAACTTGTACATAATGTCATCATTGTGACTAAAACGTATTTTGTACCTGACAGCCGCATCAGAGGATGTCGTCCAAAAGCAATGCTGGTTCATTTGACAAAAGTTCAAACCTGTTATCCTTCCATTATGAGCTGTGAAAAATAAACAATGAAAGTCTCTTCAACCAATCACTTGCTCTGAGTCTGTATAATATTTTAGTGTGTATTATAAGATAACTGGAATTTTATCCGAAATTGCATAATTCCCTTTTTCTTTCACAAATCTTAAACAAATCTTATGATTCCATGATTAGTGGACAAAGTACTACATTTTTCTTCTTCACTTGCACTGAGTCTAAAAAGAATGAATTTGTAACTTACTAGCTACAACTGTATTTGAAGAAACCTAAACATATTTGTACAAACTCTACAGCTTCATTAGGCCTCCTTTTCAAATTTCCTAAATCTCAAGTGGATCACATACTGTAAATGGCTTATCGTTGCACATGGTGAATAGCTGGATTAAATTTAGCCTGAGTATAAGGCATTTCTTAGGGGAAAGGGAAAACAAAGAAGCAAGGCCTGATACTCAGGTTAAATTCAACAGGAGCCTGTCCCTGTGGGTGGTGAAGTTTCAAAACCCCTTTCGCATGGGAGGCCTCCCTGCCTCCAGTCTCTCCTCCGCGGAGAGCATGAGGTTAACATTATACTTTTTCGGCCCATTGAAAAACCTACACACAACGCATTACCAAATGGTTTTCACGAAATTATTTTCCTACCAGAAGCTTAAAATGCAAGGGCATTTCTACCCTGCGAGCAGAGTCTCCTTCGATCTTCCTAGATAAGTCGATAAGATCGAAGGAGACTCTGCTCACAGGGTAGGGCATTTCAGGACTAAAAAGGTGTTCTATTCTTTGTCAGCAGCACTGATTGAAACCAGGGATTGGAAAAGCCAAACCCTGAGTGTGCAAGCAATATAATTTACTCTTGGCTTTTTTTGTTAAAAACCTTTTTTGGCCCATTAACAAACCTACACGCAGCGCATTACAAATGCTTTAGGTCTAGAGGTGTTCTGTCCTTTGACCGCGGCACTGATTGGAAAAGCCACAGCCATGATAATTTATTCTTGTCTGGTTTTTAAAACTTTTTTTTCAATTGACTACACCACATGAAAGGCATTAAAAGGAATTTCGCGAAAATTTATATTACTGTAGGTTTGTGTGCAGTCAAGTGCGATTCACAGGAACTGGGTCTTCCCATCCCACTGGGACCGGACCGGGAAAACAAGCGAATGACTTTGGGAAAGTCTAATCATCCTTCAATGCATCAAAAGCAAGAAAAACCTCTGGTACCCAGGGTACCTCCATAAAAACAATATATAAAAAATAGGGAGGTCTTTGTTTTCAAGTTTTGGGGTCTTAGGGGGTCTTGTGAAGACAACCTTTTGAAGTTGTGCAATCACTTCAAGACAGTGATCAAGCACACAACCATGTAATCTGTATCATGGAACACTTAAAAGTAGTCATCACATTGGACTCACAAAGAGGAATTGGAGGATTTGAGTCCCGTTCTGACAGCTAGTTTGATTTGTTTGTCCATGGGTTTTTAGTTCTGTTATCTTCTATTTAAACTGTTTGTTTCTAACTATTTGAGTGGGTGGGGTGCCTGTAAACTACCTGAATTATAGGGAAAAGGCTAAGTGCTCTTCCACCAAGTATTTACTTCTTGAATACAGCATTCCTTCTACTTGTTTTAATTCAATGATACTCTTTCTACACATTGTGTGCATAAAATGAAAAATAAAACATGGTGTGCATAAAATTAAAAATAAAACATGGTGTGCATAAAATTAAAAATAAAACATGGTGTGCATGAAATTAAAAATAAAACATGGTTTGCATGAAATTAAAAATAAAACATGGTGTGCATGAAATTAAAAAACATGCTGCCCAGTTCAAAAGAAAAGTAAACTGATCCAACAAAGTACAGTGAAACCTGTATTAAGCGGACACCCTCTATTAAGCGGACAGTAGCCAAAGTCCCCAAATCCATTTCCCTTATTTACTTTAAATGAAATCTTTATTAAGCGGACACCTCTATTAAGCGGACGCGAACACCTAAAAAGTACCTGAAATGGTCATTTCTATTGTTGCCACCCTGTATATATAGACACTTGTAATTAAATTCCACCACCCAACATGCCAGACACCGGAAATGCCAAAGATTACCACCCACAAATTTTTCAATTTTTACATTAAAAAATGTGACTTGACAAACTTATTTGATTAGTTTCACAGTACAGTATTGTTTTCTATTTTGTTTTGTTTGTATAGAGCTTGTTTCACTCATTTGAGTTGTTCAAATTTGAGTTGCACTCTATGTTTATGGTACTATGATCAATTGGTCCTCTTTAATAAAGAAATTAATGCAACCGTATATCGCAATAGTCTCTGGGTGTATTCTAAACATTTCCACTGTTCATTTGAATGGCAGTTGACACCTCATATAACGTTATCTATCGAAACCTGTATTAGGCAGACACCCTGTATTAAGCAGACACTACAGCATTCCCCGAGGGTGTCTGCTTAATACAGTAGTAGTAAAGTGACTTCATACAATCCATTTAATCTATCTATTAACACCAGAAACTCAAACATGCTATATTATCTATTTTATTTTAATCTGGTACATTGGCTTGATCTGTTGGTGATGTCTGATGTGCAACAAGTTATTTTTGTACATAACATTAAGTGTTAACATTTTCTGAGTGGCCTTTTTTATAAAATAACATTCATTTACCTTGGAAATCTCCACAGTAGAGTAGTGTATCCATTTGGAAAAGTTTTATTGAGCCCTGTGGACCTAAACAAAGCCAAAAGAGTTCCCTTTATAATAAGCATTACAATCATTCAGTAAACATTGTTATTTTCCATATTAATCCACAACAAGTTAGTGTCGGTCCACATATTTACTCCATTAAGTTGACATAAACTCTGCCACTAACCTCCTGCTGCAAACACATCTCGTTTTGAGCTGCAAGACAATGAAGGATGATGATACACAGCATTAATTTACTGTTAATAATTAATATGATTATTATGTTATTTTTTGCCAGCTAAAGGGGGAAAACTGAAGAATATTGTTAAAACTTCAGAGTAGTGTTTCAACAGCAAATGTCAGTAGTTGTATTTCTCATTGTATGCTATATGCAAAATATCTGTATATTTAGCCTGTCCTGATGTGACAGTTTCTTGCTTGTTGGGCATTCACTGAAAAATTATACCTCTAAACAAATAGATAGCTTATATATACTTACGTGCAAATTTGGTTTACTTAGTTCTGCCCTCACCTGGCCTTGAAGATTTGGCACTTTCATGGTGAATTGGCGCACAGTTCTTTGATGCCAGGGAGATTTGAGAGTTGAGACTACACACAGTCACCTGCCTTACTTCACTTTACATAGGAAAACAACACCGAACAAACCACAAACTGTATAAAATGGCCATGAATTGAGCCCAGGTTACACAGAAAAAACAACAATAATACCCAAGTTTACGAAAGTACAATATAATTCTATATTTATGCCCATATTTCTACGTTTTAACAAGTATATTGCATGTCTCATACAAAGTCTTAAAATAGTTTGTAATATGCAAAACAGTATCGAAATTCACAGTAATTTTATTTATGCACTGAGCTTGGGCTGCCTGTGCAGTAATTCTTACTTGCATGAAGGAACAAAATAATTCTGCACCATTCTGGTGCCGCTTGTACAGTGGAACCCCGCCTTACGGCCACCTCATTGTCATGGCCACTTTTTTTGGCTGCCCAACAGAAACAACTATACATTTTCTTCTAAAGAAACCCTCGTTAATACAGTCACCTCGTTATTACGGTCAAATTTTTTTGGCACATTGGTGACCGTATTATTTAATGTCCTTCTACAGGGTTGTCAAAAGTAGCCGGGTGCCGGTGAAAATCGTCACCTACCAGTACTTGGTTAGTATTGGCCGGCTACTCTGCTTGGCATTTCTTTACAGATGGCGTTTTTTAAATAAAATATCCGTGGACTGGCTGCTTACTTTCAGAACTCAGCCATCTACTTCAAAACTTTTTGACAACCCTGCTTCTAAAAATATGTCTCATATTGCTATGGCCATTTAGCTGCATTTGTGGTACAATTTTCAGGATCGTTGACATCAAAATATGCATATTTAATTAGATACTCATCCCTTAAGTGGAAGTTAAGCTGATATTTGATATTAGAGAGCTTAAGATTCACGTTTACGCCAAACGGCGGCCGTGAATTTATACCACGTGACCAAGTTTTCCCCTTATTTGCCGTTTACTCTTTATTGCTCTACATAAAAATAAGTAGTTTTATCAATTATGCCAGTTTTAACCATAGGAATCGTTCGGGACTGTTTTTATCTGCTTATTTTCTATTCTGCGAAATTCTCAGCTCAAGTCTGACGTTTGCCGTTTGCAGTAAACGTGGATCTTAATCTCTCTATTAAAGTAAACTCAGCTGCAAAGAAGCAATTTACTATACCTGATTGAGAGATGGGTTATGTACCACAGATCTTTCTCTTTACCCTCTTGTGTTATGTTAAGACGGTAACGAAGGTCAAAACCACCAGAAAAATATGAATTTTGAGAATTTCGGCTGACCATTTTGTAATTTTGACAGTTATTCAAAAAGCAGTCTGGAAGCCGCCATGTTGGTTTGAGAGAAATCTGGGCTTGGGTGATTTCCAGTCCTGCGCGGTTAATAAAATTTTGTTGTTGGTTGCAGAGTGCAGTGACGGAGTGACGGAGTGACGCAGAATTCACGCAGAACACAACGAAAGGTAGTTGCAAAACATTTCAGGTAAGCTTAATGTATCTTTCCTTCTGTCGATTCAAAGAAAATAATTAAAATAAAAATTTTCTTTCCCTGAGAGCTGCAATCTTCGACACAATCTGGCTGCTAGTGCAATACAAGTCTTACTTATGCCAATTTCAATGATGCCGCAGATGGCCGGCGGCATATTCGGGCCGGCAAGATCGGTCAAAAGTAACGGCATACAATAACTTTATGAACGTAACTCATTATTTGTATGGCCCTTTAGACTGATGTAATGTTTCTCTAGGTAAAACGTCTTTAAATTTTCCTGATTTCTTCGCTGCACTTTGATAGAAAGAGCTAGAAATCGGAAGAAACAACTGACGAAAGTCCGTCTGGTTGCATTGGGTGCACATGCTGGGTTAATTGTGGATTTTATTGTCGAGTTATAGTTACTCGTGACATACAAACAACTTATCCGTTTAATTCACTTTAAGTTTTAATTCAACTATTAGCTGACGATGGACCTTCTATCTGGAATTTAGGCTCATCCTCGGTGTAAGAACCTGTTAAACTCACCGGTGACGTAAAACAAAGAAAACAAAGAAGTCAACACAACAAAACCTAGAAAAACAAAAGGTACAAAACAAAGAAAAAGTTCACAGGTTCTTACACCGAGGAAAACCCGGAATTTAGAACTAATAATTTGAGCGTCATGCACGTGCGGTGTTGTGTTAAGTTGTGCATGTGTTCCTCAACACGCTGATGAAGAAAGAAGAACACAAACATTCCGTCATTGGAAAGCATTTCTTGGAAAAACATAATTTAAAACGGATGAATCTTAACACAAACTTTAAGGTCCTCAAGAAATGCCGAGGGAAGCTTGAGTGTTTGATCTTCGAAATTCTTTATCATCAGCATGAAACAATCAAGCGGACTCCATCCAGGCGAAACGTTTTATTGTTAGGGGGTGTTTACATCACACCGGGACGCCTTTCGCCCCGGAGCGAGTTCACTCCGTTTCCCTCTCATGGTTTTATATTTGTTTGCATGATACCACCACAAATTTCATGCTGGCGCGAGTCACCCCGGCGCGAGTTCACCCCAGTTCTTGTACCGGGGCGAGAATTTCACTCCTGTACGAAATCTCGCAACGGTATCATGTAAACACGAAACGACCACCCGTTTCGGTGTGAAATCGGTCTGCCGGTAGACTGGAACGGGTAGCGGATGCGTGATGTTCGCGATTTTGAATCACACGTGCATTTTATCAACATGAAGTGTACCTTCAAATAACGAGATGTCAAATGACCCAGTCATCATGTAAACGCGATACGAAATCAAAAAGTCCTGTCGGTATGAAACTCGCGCCGGTGCGAGTTTTCTCATTAAACACCCCCTTAGTTTTTTCCACTTGCACGCCTCGATTTAACTTTACATATTGCTGACACTTTCTTTTTTCTGTATATATATCACCAATTCATGCTAACTTTCTTCGCATTGATAATGATGACATGGACTCATCGAAACGTCGTGTTACTTTTTTATCGTTGATGTTTCGAAATCGATCGTTGTCAGAATTTTAGCAAAAACATGTTGAATAGAAACTGCCTGCAGTTATCTAAAGAAGTCTGCAAAATCGCAAAAGTAAAGAAAAGAAAGAAAATTCGTCTTCACTTGTTTACGCCCTCCAAAATTAGGACATTTGCACTAAGAGGTCATGTGACATCATTTTTATGAAAATGAAAGTTGCATGATTTTTCCTTCAAAAAACGATAAGTGAGTCATATCTTAAACAAAATAATAGTGATTTGGTTTTTCAAACTACAACCATTTTCTTAAAATGAGTAAGTTCGTAGCTGGTCACCTGAACAAAAATAATGTGATTTGTAAAATTATGAATTACCTCTTTCTGAACACAAATTTTGCACGTAAACTATCAAACGTTTAACAAGATACAAGCAAAAAGTAGTTTTGGCCGCCATGTTGGAGGGCAAGAGTATGCCCTCCCACATGGCGGCCAATACAAATCATACTACAGTCCGACCTCTATTAAGCGGCCACCCTCGGGACTTTGAAAAGTGGCCGCTTAATAGAGGTACAATATAAATTGGATAGGAGTGGCAGTAAACATGATTTCATTGACTCTATATAGCAAAATGCTTTTAAAAAGTGAACATATATGAAGATAAATCCAAAATTCATTGTAGCAAAACATTAAGTGCATTTCCAGCCCATGCATAGTTCTGGCTCTAACACAGGGGGCACGTAGTTGAAATGTACAGTATTTCTTCAGGTTGATAATGTACAGAAAAAAATGCAAAACATCTTTGACAAGTTTCTTAGGCCTTTTTGTATCAACAGTGTAGTATGTGAAAAAATTTAGCTCAAGATAATTCATGGAAAGATAATTTGCTGGCCGCTTATTGGAGGTAAAAAACCATATAAATAATACACTTGCGACAGCAAAAAGGTGGCCGTTGAATAGAGGAATCAAATACAGCAGTTTACTGACAGATAAATCGGGACTTTGGAAAGTGACCGCTTAATAGGTGGCCGCTTAATGGAGGTCGGACTGTACTTTGTTGAAAAACGAAACCGCCACCAAATATCTCCCTTAAATATGTTTCCTCTCAAATGTAGGGTGTAAGAGCATGTTAATGTGCTCTATCAATTTGTTGTCATCAGCAAGATTTCAAGTCATTGTTTAAAGGAAGCATTGGTTACGTGACCTCTTAGTGCACGTGGCCTATTGAACGAGAAATTAGGCTTTTTCACGTCGTAGTGGTGCAGTGACAGTAAAGAAATGTACCAAAAAGGTCTACTCTGGGACCTTAACTCCCAGAGTAGACCTACAAAAGAGCGTGATGTACGGCTGCTTTTTTGACGTTCTCGTTGCTACTGCCGTCGTGGCATCTTAAGCTCCCTGATTTTCCGACCTCGGCTACTGGACTCTAGCTGCAGAGGTACGTGCCTATAAATGGGGACAAATCATAACACGAAACTCTCAACCTTGGAACTGTTATAGGTTGTTTATATCTTGCATCTGACCCATGAAAAGGAACGCTTCGGGATGGTGATTTCGAACAGGCTTGGGTAGTAAACGAAGACGTAAGACACTAAAGCGAAGGCCCCCCTCAAAATCACTTGAAAATAACTGTAACAAGATCTTCAGTTATCAATGAGTGTGACCAAGGTCTTCGTTTCCGTCAAAACCCCACCTAAACTAGAAAACGAATAGCCCTCAAAATCCCTTCTCAGTTCAAACCGCGTGATATTCACATGAGATGAGAATATCGACAAGCAAAAGCATGATACAAAAGGTATGCAATCCGCTCTTTTTACAAATTACACCGTAATTTAGCAAAATACTCTTACAGTAAAAAGTTGCCATTTTTCTTTTGTAGAAAAAGATGTATGAGCGAATTCCAACTTTTGGCGCAAACCGGTTAAAAATCGGTCACTAAGTCATTAAGATTAGTGCGTGCATGGTTAGGAACCGGAATTTTTCAATTAACTAACTGAAAACCCCATTAGAGCCTTCTTATAAGTAAATACAGTGGTTAAAAGCGGCGTTGGCTGACAAAAAGGACTAAACTCGCAAATTATGCACACGTTCTTTCCTCCGTTTTTAATTTTTTCTGTCATTATCTCGTCATTCTTTGAGAGTTTTTTCCTCGTTTTTCCCCTTTTTGTTGGGTTTTTCTATGCTGAAATGCTGAATTCGGACGTTGGAAATCGTTAGGTCTACTCTCTCTGAGACGCCAGACACCTTTGGGAGTGGGACAGTCCTTAGGCCTCATTATACGGAGTTTTAGCATCCACAACGGCGACAGCACCGAAAACGTCACTTTTAATATGAATTAGCCTTTTTTCAAACTCTTTGTCGTGCTTATTCCAATTCGCTGAAAATGTATAAAGCAGGCAATCTTCCCTGGCCTTGATTTCTTGGGGACCGCACTCAAGTTTAAAAAGAGAAAAAAAAATTTGTCGTCGCCTGTTTACGTTCTTCACAAAACATGAAATTAAGCATTTTCAGGTTGTAGTCGTGCAGTAACGGTAAAGAGGTGTACAAACAAGCACGATGCACGTGTAAACTTGTTGTTTTGCCCAATAAACCTATTGCTTTTTTGACATTCTCGTCGCCGTCGTCGTTGCTATAACTCCCTATTATTTCGAGAAGCCGATGCGTTTCGGGTCACGTGGTCCGAGCTAGTAACAGCCGTTCGTCTCCGATACCTCACCGAAATGCATTGAACGACAAGGCCTGGGAAGACGCCGTACAGGGGCTAGGCAAACGCAAATATTTGTTGATTAGCAAATGTTGAAGCTCTTGACAGGTTTTAATGCAAAGTTAAAACTGATGAAATCTTGGATAGCTGGTTTTGGGAAAGAAAGGAAAGATAATCACCCTTTTTTATTATTTTATTTCAGTTCAGTTGCGCCACTGTTGGTTTTATTTGATTTTGTAAAATGGCGGTTAACCCTTGGTTCAGGCTTCTGTTCTACGGCATGCTCGGATTTTCATACGAAATTATTTTTACTTCGTTGTGGGACTTTGTAGCGTCAGATTTTACCAACTTCAAATTTGCTGGCTACTCTTCTATCTGGGCATTCTTTATTTATGGGACGTGCAGCTTTTGTGGAGAGCAAGTCTACCTACACACAAGAAAACGCCTATTGATTCTCTTTCGAGGTCTTATCTACGTTCAAATGGCGTACACGTGGGAATTTATCGGTGGCCTCATTTTGAATCAATTTTCCGCGCGTACCTGGGACTACACTCACTACAAGTATGACGTAATGGGATTGATCGCGTTGGAGTATGCGCCCTTATGGTTTTGCAGCGGACTTCTCCAAGAATATTTCTACGAATATTTGACTCAATCACTGCAGTTGTCAGCCAGTAATGTAGAGTCAAAAGAGGGGACACTGAACTTTAGAAACAATAATTGTAACTATAAGGTCGATTGACATGCAGTGTAGATGACGCGTGAAATCACCCTAAGGCCTTTCACGTAATGAATGGCGTAACTTCTTCAATTGGCATCTTATATGGTAATTTTCAGGGGTCCCCTACCAATTTTAATTCTCAATATTCTTCCCACAGTTGTTAATTCTTTAGGAGCTTGTTATTTAATTATCCCCTGGGATACCATTTTCCTTATCTCCCTATTGTTGATCGTGATAGTATCTTTCTTTTTTTCATAGTTTGTTGTAAAACTCAGTCCACATTGATTTGTTTGTCGGAATCCTCCATAGATTGCTCCGTCTTGTATTGTTTACGACCTTTCATACAAAGCTATCGAGAACACGTATTAGGCAATAAGTTTTTGTTCTAAACTGCTATATTCTTGTCTTTTCTCGTCACTTTTGAGCTTGTAACAGGTCATGATAACGTCCGCCTTCTTTTGCCTATCCACACTTACCCAGTTGATCTTCGTTTTCCCGTCCCCACTTTCGAAACTGTTTTCAAAAACCTTCGTTTTTGTAGTGGCGTTCTTTGTTTTGTCGCGGTTTTATAGACATAAGGCCAAAACCCATGAAAATGTATGCGTTTCCAAACCAAAACGCCTCATTGAGGTGGGGTCTTACACCATCAAGGTTTCTTCGTAATTTTTTCATTACTCTATTTAGATTGCGGTTATTGGGAACTCAGGCTAATATTTTGAGTAGTTCGGATGAATGTGTCTCATTACTCTAGAAGCATTTTCTCAACAACTTTCCATATCTGTTTTTCCAATCAGAACAGTGTAAGGAGAAATTTTCCATAAATTCTTTATTTGCCTGAAATTTCATATACACCCATTTCAATTAAGGTTGCTCCAGTGAAACATGATCAATGATCATAGGCGTACGGGCAATTTTTGGCCAGGGGGGGGGGGGGGGGGCGGTAAACTATTTGCCCAAAAACTTCTCGCAAGTTGCCCAATTTTTTACGAAACAGTAGAAAAGACACGAGGCCAAACGATGCAACAACGTAGCCCGTACTGGCATATGAAGGTGGATCGATACTGTAACAGTTTTTCAGGGTCAGTACCTCCCAATTTTGAGCATAACTACGTCGCCATAGACAAACATTTGGAAAAATTGCTACCATAGTTTTATTACATATAGATGAAAATTTATCATAGGGTTTTAATGACATCGGAGTTGTCATAGCAACGAAATGACGCCATTGTCTATAGGGTGCGTTTGATTGGGAAATTTTCAAAATCTAAATCCGGATTTCCCAAACAAACGCGAAATTCGAAAACGGATTTCACCTCCGAGAAATCCGTCCTCAGGGTGGATTTCAATTAAGAAATCCAAATCCGGATTTTTTGGATTTTCCTTTTTGTCGTTCGATTGGGAAATCCGAAAAAGGATTTGCTAAACTGTTGTCGTGAACAGCAGACTATCTTGTGCTAATTATGCGACGCGTAAAAAAATTAGGATTTGGATTTCTTAATTGAAATCCGCCCTGAGGACGGATTTCACGGAGGTGAAATCCGTTTTCGGATTTCGCGTTCGATTGGGAAATCCAGATTTAGATTTTCAAAATCTAAATTTTCCCAGTCGAACGCACCCTTATAATTGCAGCAATATTTCTTGGCAGTGGGAATCGTTCACGGGAACTTTTTTGTCCAATAGTCGCGTCGATGTTCGTGAAGTTAAAACGGAATCTATAAAAGAGTTATCGGGATATTTACGAATCTCTTTTGACATGGAATTTCACCTCATAGTAGCTTCAATCTTTTTAAAAACGTGTGTAAAAGATCATGGGGATAGCTCCGGCCCATCGCTAGAGAGAAGGATTCCATTTCATTAGTATGCAACGAGGCGCTCTTGTTAGCGATTTTGTAAACATTTCGATCTACTTTTATAAATTATTGTTTGATAGATTATTAAAAAAATTTAATATTCTTCTCGTAATTCGAGCTGAGTACTAGTCAGACACTTCTTCATTTTCGCACTCACTGTTGCTGATGCTATCTGCCATACACTGTTCTACAGGTGGAGATGATTCTAGAAAGATATGCGGAAGTTTATTCTAGTTAATTCACGACTGGAAAAAGCGCATTTCAGTCAGTGCAGTGCAGTGCAGTACAGTGCTCAACAATAAAAAACTATAAATTTGTAAATGAACAAATGATACCCTTCCCTATAACCAGAAACTCATCACGTGCTAAGAAACCACTGTGAGTGTCTGGAGAGAAAGTAACTGGATTTTTACGCTGACTTCAGGATTTTTTCAGATTAAAATAGAAAATATTTGTCTCTTTAAACTAATAAAAAAAAACACAGAAACGCTTTTAAAAAATGGCTTTTCCCAAATTTTTTCTTGCTGCCCAAACAATCTGAGTTGCCCAAAATTTGGGGGGGGCTGCAGCCCCCCTCGCTCCCCCCCCCCCCGGCTCGTACGCCTATGGTCAATGATGGATGATCCATGTTTCATAACCTGCAATGCACTATGGTAAACCTTTTTGTTGAGAGAAGTGTTCATTGAAATAATGGCGTCCATGCGTCATTCCAAAACCTTTTTGAGAAGGCGTTCAAGAGAGCTTGAAGAGAACTCAAATGGTTGCGCAAGTTCTTAAGCGCCTGAGAGAGATCTGAAGAATTTCATTTTTAAACCTTACAGTAAGAAATTAGAAGCCGCTTCGTTTACCGCTTGTTCAAGCTGCACGAGTTTTTTGGCCAAAATGCTGATTATTTCAATAAAGAAAATGAACACTATTCCTTTATTATCTTCAGTTTTTTAAAAAAGTACGACAATGTACCTCTAAAATAAATAAATGCATAATGTGAAGCTATTTATTATAGTTCAACAAACGTCTTGAATTTGTTTTTTAAAACACCACCCAAAATTCCCACGTGCACGAGTCAAGCAAACTCGTACGTCAAAGCGAATATTTGAAAGCTATACACCTATTTCAATTAAGGTTGCTTCGGTGAAGAATGATGCATGATCCATGTTGCATAGCCCACGGTGTATTATGGGAACAAGTTTAGTAAATTAAGTGCCCACGATGAGCCAGGAAACCTAGACAGTAAACGCTAACTGAAAGAGTTCCAAAATATTAAAGCCTAGGCCTTTAGCAGTTGCCGCCTTTTAAGAAAGTGATTTAAGTTTAGGTGTAACTCCGTTGTAATTTGGTTTTAGTTATTAATATTGAATTTGCATAAAGAGGTTTTAGCTCCGCAAAAAAGTCTCTTGCCATTTTATTGTACTTTTTTATTACTTAGTGTCCGTTAACGCAATAATTCTAGAAAAAGCCAACAGTGGTTACAGCTGTCAAAACTATTTCCCACTGACTCTTTTCAACCGGACACGTTTAAGAGAGTTAAAGCGCCGAGTCCCCGTTGAGTGGAAAAACCTTCCGTCACAACAGACCGTTTATGTTAGTTTCATTGCTTCCCTGAAAATATAATTGGCAAAGCATCGTAACGGAAAGGCACAATCAAACCATTTTTTAATACATATTCATCTCTATAATTATAGCTTCTCAGTTGATATTTAAATATTTTTATTTTAACTCACAATTTGGCTGGTAGTATCTTTCACCGGGATTTTGAACCAGTGTTGTTAATTCAATTTATTTATTTAATCGCTTATGTCTCATGTATTGTTTATTAGTAAAATCCAACTAGTGGTCTATTATCAATGCTGCATTCTGATTGGTTGAGCTACTAGTAGGCTATATGTTATAGCCCACTAGTAGCGAAAAGCACGGGCTTTTTGGCAGCAAAAAAGGATCAAAGTCTAGCTTTAACTAGCTAAAATTATTTCATTCTCGATATTTTTGACCAAGTAGTTGGATTTTACTAAAACAATTATTCCTCTCGCCCTCATGGCCTCTGAGTTCAATAGCCCATTCGGCCTTCGGCCGCATGGGCTATTGACTCAGAGCCCATTCGGGCTCGAGGAATAATTGTTAAATATATTTATGTATTGTTCTATTTATTGGTTCATGCATTAAGTCAGCTGGTCCTTGTTACTTGTCCATTTTCATTCCTGTAAAGTGTCCATTTTGAAGAACTGAGAGTTTAACCATTACTATTTGTTCTTCTTGTCATTCTCCCTCTTTCTTCTTGTGCTTTTTTCTGTTTTTTTTTTTTGTTTTTTTTTGACAACCAAAAAATTACCCTTAGGACAACTGAAGTTGTCATCCATTTTTTTAAAGGACATTTACCGTTTTTAAGATTACTGTCACAACGGAATTGATTTCTTGTTAACGGTTTGGTACCTTTGCATTTGACGCTGTTTTCATTTAACGACACTGTTTCAGCTTGTAGATGTAGTAGAAATCCACAGGTTGTGTAAACCTTTCACGCGTTCGAGTGAATAAAGGCGCCAACGCGAAGCGGGGATTAAAACAAATCTGAGTTTTCATAAATTTTCCATCCAAGTCTTGACCTCCGTCATTTCACTGTATGTGCTCACAAAGTACGACGATTGAGTGCGGCGAAGATGTTTCACGGTTGGCCGCTGGTCGACACGTCTTGACCGAAGAAACCGTGGCATGAAAAGTCTCTGGCACCCAGGGTACACTAGACTGGAATATAGGAGAAATCTATATTTGCCAGCTCCTCTCAAGACTTGCCCGCAAGTCGACTTTTTGGACAAGTTGTTAACGAGCGACGCAATCAGACTAGCGAAAGTCTACTATATCAACGGTGTCGAATGAAAGCCATTAACCTGTCCATTTTTTGGCGACCCGAAATTAAAGACGCAAGCTTTTCTTCCGGGTTATTGGACGGTAAAAATCCTATTAAAAAAAACTTCAGTAAATATCAAGTGTTGAGTGACATAAACACTAAGGCCTTGGCCATATAATTGGGCCTTGGCCAAACGCAGCCTCTTTCCCAGTCGTCCTCGGCGATTTCGGATGTGACGTCACCTGTCAAGCTTGTTGGGAACTCGGTTCCAAATCTCCTCTGGTCACTCGGAGCGCGCGAACTGGCCTGGTTACGAGGCTGGGCTAAACGTCGAATAATGAGGACGCTCACTTGTAAACACAACATCTGGGGTGTCCTTGAAAGTTGGAGATGTAAATTGATTACTGGAATTGTCTTTGTTTTTTTTTTTATATCAAGCGGTTTTTAAATAACCCTGAAATTTGTAGACGTGGACCAAATTGCAAACAAACATGGTAAAGAAAGAAGCCGAACGTAGGCTAATCAAATTCTTTCTCGCAATCGGCCTAACAATCCCCCTCTTTATTCGTACGAAGTCTTAGATGAAATCAAAGCACTACGAGATGAAACTGCATTTCCAGACCTAATCATTTTCTTCAGATAATATATAGATTTAGCCAGGGCTAAAAGCGAAGCTCCTATTAACTCGAATTTATGATTTAAATCAAACAATAAACTTGTATTCCACAATTCAGTTAACTTTAGAACACATTCATGTGACTAATTTGAGGGAACGGTTAAGTGATTTTAGAGAACAGTAATTTGCAAACAGTCAAAGCTAAGAGTGAACTTAATCTTACATCGAGTTGATAGCCTTATATATGTACACCCAAAAATGGCAATCATCTTCGATCACATTTAAGAGCGCGGACTCTTGATCACAGTAGATTAGGCCTGGAAAACAAATCAGGCGGAATTTTTTGCGTTCGACAAGTTTACTTTACAAAATCTTGCCAACAAGTCTGGGGACGTGTAAACCAACCTTTTATCAGGGACACCCAACGAGGATATAGTTCAAAACCACTTAACATAGCATTGTTGAAGGTATTTTAGTATTTAAATGGTAGATATAGGCATATTTTTATCCCCTAAAAACTTTTCATCTGTTCGGATTTCCTAGCTGAAAGTCTAGTGATCCGAAAATTATAGGGATCAAAGCTTACCTTTTCGAAAATTTCAGCCAGAAAAAGGCCCCCGAAAGTTCTAGGTGGCCTTTTTTAGGGTAAAAATACGTTAAAAATGGGTAATTATACCACTTTTTGGATGTTCGAAAATCCTAGGAGAGGCAGGCAAGCAAAAACTTTTACAACAACTGTTCCGAAAATTCTAGATCAAATCGTCTTCCGAACAGATATTTTCCGAAAATTGCCGTTGGGTGCCCCTGTTTTATACTTTTTATACATCACATCTGAGGTGAAACAGTACCATGAGGCGCTGTTTTTATCATACAGACCTCGGACAGAATGCAGTATTTCACAATTTTGCAATACAAATTGCACTCGCTCAATATTCAGGACGATCGAAGCACGGCAGCACTTTTCCGCGGGTGGCGGGTGACGGGTGGCGGGTTGCGGGTAGCGGGTGACGGGTGAAATCGACTTACAAATTGTCAGGCAAACAAAAATAAAAATAAAAAATAAAAAAGATAAAAATAAAAAGTGGAAATCATTAAACACGGCTGAATTGCGTGGTTATTAATAGACATAAGTTTTGTCGTGATATACAAGTATGTGTGGCAAACTTGCTTAAAAGATATGTAAGAAACAGTAAACTAACAAGAGACAATTAAAAACAACAACGGAGACGGACAGACACCGTTACGTGAAACGTTACATGACAGACAGATTGTTTTCCAGGATCGTGGTTTCTCTGGGTCGTAGTTACGTTCTAAGGCATCCACGTAGTACTTGTACATGATGGATTTGAATTGGATTTGAGTTGGAAAACATTGTAGCGTTTTTTTTTCGTTTTTTTTACTCAACCCTACCGGTCATAAAAAGCTTCTTTACGCCACTAAGACCTTACTCCGTACCCCTCGCATAATCATAATAGACCTGCCACGTTGTCTCACATACAGTAAATGTAGTCTCTTTCTCGCAGTTATTCGTAGTTACTAAAACCCGGAACAACCCACAACGATCCACAACGACCCACAACCATCCACAACGATCTTCAAACAACCGAGGACGATCTCAAAACGACCCAAGAAAAAAATGTCAAAATTTCGCTTTTGAAATTTTTTCAAAAATTAAGCTCCGTGTAAGAGGTCGCATAAGTTCATTTACAGCTACAAAAGAGGACTTCATAACCTGTTTTGAAGGTCAGGGTTGCCTGAGCAGGGTAATGAACGAGTGCCTCGCTTACATGTTTATATACTCTGCAAAAAAAGTAAAATTTTCTCACTAACTCTCGTCTACGACCATACCACAGGGAGAACACCGGTTCTCGTCTGATCACCGAAGTTAAGCCCTGTCGGGCGGGGTTAATACTTGGATGGGTGACCGCCTGGGAATACCCCGTGTTGTAGGCTTCTTATTTTATGTTATTTTTCGAGGAATTTTTTCATCATTTCTGCTGTTTGATCCCCTGCTGGAATGTATCTCTGCTGTCGGTCCCAAAGTTACTCGGAAGTGTTGCCCGAAGTAATCAAGATCGCATAGATCGCGCGTTGGTTCGAGAGCGCGCGGTAATGTTCCATTTTGCGCTGTGACTTCAAATCACCGCTTGTGACATCACTTTTTTCAAATCACAGCTTCCACAAGTCAAAGTTCGCTTTAAAGTGCATCTGCAGGCCGAAAAACGGCCGCGAAAGCCACAGAAACAAGCGAAAAGACAAATACGACTTGTGGGTCGTTGTGGATCGCTCTGGGTTTTAGTAACTACGCGCAGTTATTTATCTTTCACACCTGTTATTGCAGAAGCTTATACCTAACTAAGAAGTCGCACCAACCACACGTCCGCTTACTTAACAAGGCATGGAGTAGGAAAGTGTAGATATGCATATTTGAGAAAATAAAAATAGTCCGCGCAAGTAGGTAAGACAAAACAAGACAAGACTTTTATTTGGTGTCAAGTAGCTATTACAGACATTTTATTTCATATATATTTTTCAAACCTGTCACCCGTCACCCGCCACCCGCCACCCGCGGAAAAGTGCTGCCGATCGAAGCACGTGTGGGCTTTTAGCGAAACCGGTAAAAAAATTTCCAAAATCACCTATACGGCGAGCCAGCTCTCACTTTTGACAAGCGCCAAAGTCGACTGTTTAAATTATGATTAATAGAGTTATACGCTTCAACATAATAAAGAATTTATTATGTTTATTTTTTATTTAATGTTTTTATAACGATGTGTAATCTTCAAAAGCGTTTGATACGCGCGGCATTTTGACTACTCCTGCATGCAAGCGATGTTCATGAGCAACTGAAAACAAACGGCACAGCGATAAAAATTGCAAAAGAGACTACCAACAATCAATAAAAGGACAATAATTCGGTGAAACATATACAGAGACAACAATTTTCATTCACGAACTCCAGACAAGTATTAAAGTGTCTCAGAAAATCCTTGTTTATGTTTTTCATTTTGTAAGCCGGCTTCCCGGTGTTTGCTTTTTCAAAGATGAACTCGAGGCAAGAAAATCGCTCAAAGCTTTCTTTTACGCCCAGAATTATAACGAAATATTATTTGGAACGTTTTCTTTTTATTCGCGGTAAGAAAATGACTAAAGGCTTTTTAAAGTTTTATAAGCTTATAATCAAACCTGATACTCGGTCAGATCATTGTCTGAAATCTTACAATTAAAAACGTGCACAAACTAAATAGCCGCATAAACTACGCTCGACTTCATTAAATTAGATATAAAGAACAAACGTCAAATAAATAATTACTCAGGCTTACCATTCGAGATGCACTGAAAACTATCAAGTAAGGCCAGACTCGCTTCAGACTTTTCAACCCTCTCACGCATCAAGCAAGGTGAAAAAGGAAAACGATGCTATCCGAAATTCAGATTTCCGACTTTAACAAGCGACGTATTTCTCAACCAAAAACCAATAAACAAACTAGCCATGAATAACAGAAGACTCTTGATAGCAGCTGAATTTCATTTTGTTCATTCAGTGGAAAAAGACAGTTAAAAACAACACAAGTTGTCACAAAACTCTGTCAGCTTCAGCTGTCAAAGTAAACAGGTTTCAAGATGCTGCATAAATTTTCCGCATGAACTCACCTGTCAAATTTTGACCAATCACAGCATAAAAATTGGACGTAGAGCGTGACCAACGCGTGACCTTGGTGAGAAAAGTCAAAAAGCAACTGGCATGTATTCCCTGCCTATAAAAACTTGCTGAATTTTAGCTTCCGAGGTCAGTTTGAAATCAAAATTTTAGTTGTCCGGCACATAAAAAACACAGCATATTTCATATGGATTTAAAAAAAATTAAACTTGAGCCTGCGATCATTTGAAAACTAGTAACTTGTCAGCGGATAACTTCAAAAAGATACTCGACCTCACTCGACCTCGATGGGTCGACACCTGAGCCCGCGATACGGTCGGTGATACTGGTCAGCGGATACCCTGTTTTGACAGCTGTCAATTGATCACAACATTGATGTGCAATATATATTGTGCAATATATGTTTGCAATATCAGTCTTCCTGTGCTCCCAAACTAGGCAGAAAGTGTGAGGATTGAACACTGGTTAGCCTGTGGTGCGGACGTACGGACGGGCGGGCGGTGTACGGTCACGTGATTACCAAATTTTCTGGGATGGGTAGATTTACTTACCCATGGTGCTCCGCAGGCGGGCTTCGCCCGCCAGAGCTCCGCTATTAGCTAATTATGTCGATAGCATGTTTATTCACTATTTTTATGACCCTTAAAACTTTGTTTCCAAATAATTCCAAAACGCTCTCATAGAATTTGTTCAAACTTTTCCATAATCGAGTCAAGGGAGGGTACAAGCTCCCTTAAACGATTTCTGAAAAAAAAAAAACAAAAAAAAAACTCGTAGTTCCGAGAAATGCAAAGGCAAGTAAAAAACATAATGGCGTCATTACGTTGCCATGTCAACTCCGATGTCAAAAAAACATGGATCATAACAAATTTTCATCTTTATAAATGCGGCTGTGATAACTTTTTTCTTATGTCTTTGTTAATATAATGCTGACGTGGTAAACGCTCAAAGCGGGAATGTGTACTCCCCAAAAAAATCCAGTAGAGTCACCTTACGATCGTCTGTTGGGTCAGGATTGGTGGCAGGACGCGTCAACGAATCAACTGAATCGAAAAAAGAACATCAGACCAAAAGGCAATTTTAATAACTTTTCTCCCGAACGAGTGATACATTATCATACAAATGTTTAAGTTATTAGTTGGTCGCACGTGAAGATCGATATTTGTCAGAGAGACGATCTTCAGACGTTCTATCCGTCTGACATATTGGACGATCTAAACTCGTTCAGACTAACTTGGCTAAGCCATACGTCGATCCGTTTCATGAACTTAATCACTAAGTTTGGTTCATCTCATGAAAGTTCGACGTTTGGCCTAGGCCCAACAGCCCGTGTTCTGTAACGGAAAAACACGCACTAATGAATCTCAAAATTTACGGGAACACCACACCACTATTTTCTTCTTAAGGTTAGCGGCTGTTCTCTCTCCCAACCTCTTTTTCCAGCTGTTGTATGGCATGACTAAAAATTTGAAAGTGTAACTAATTATTCACTAAGCTGGCGGCGGTAAAACTTTAACTCAGGAGTGAACTCATATGAAACATTTTTGGGACTGTAGCTGTAAAAGTACCCTCACGTCTAAAATTCGTATAGCGAGAATATAGTCACAAAAAATGTAACACCCATTTTGTAATGGATATGGCCTACCAAATCAATCTTCTACTCTGATTCATTTGGAAGAAGCCGCGAGATGGAGCTCGATTTAAACACTTACTTAATTTGAATCACTTCACAGGTAATAGATCCACAGGAAATGCGTTTTATTTTCCTCGAATAATATTGCATGATTAAAGTGCGTGATGGGGCAAAAATTAACCTTGGACTCCTTTACTGTAATCAATGCTAATTAAAATGCTCACGTACTGTGTATATACAGCAAGCTCTTTAAAAATGCCATTAAAATAACATATTCCTGGTTGCCTTAAGCAATATTCAAGAAAATTTCCCGCGTTGCAAACATTCACATGTTGAAGACCAGCCATTTTCCACACACATCAAACGTTGTGGAAGGAGCTGGTGACAATCGACGTCCTCCTCGCTCATTTTCAACACAGGAGCTTGGGATCGAGTCTAAACAAAACGACACGTGATTGACTTTTCCTTTTTGTAAACTGATGTTCCTTTTAGTCATCATTTATTTAGGAGATCTGTCAAACACTTTATTCAGGTTAACACCCTGTTAGTGACTGTTATGGAGTAACATGCCCAGAAACCAGCGGAAATGGCCTATTTTTTGATGAAATTTCTCTGAAGCAAACTAAGAGCTTGGCCGGATTGCAACAGACTAATGACCCCAGATTCCTAATTATGGCAACCATGATAGTGGAGGTATCTAGAAATCAGGGCCCTGCCGCTAAAATATCGACTGATTAGCGCTGATCCTGGATTAAAATCTTAACCTACTACTGTGTTCAAAGATGTGAATAAATTTACTTGCAAGAACATTCGCCATATCAAACTCTTGGAATGAAAAAAAATTGGCATTTCTAAAGTTGCTTCAAATGTTAATATTGGATTTTACAGCACAGAAAAGTAAAAAACCATAGCCTGTCCAACGGCACATCCCAGTATAAGCCACATAAGGGAGTGTCCCCCCGGGGGGGGGGGTTAAATGCGACTTACACGAGGTAATGTAGATTTATTGCTAGGGGCGAATTCAGGAAGTTCAGAAAGAAAGGGCCAGGAAAATTGCCAGCTATTTAGATACGATTTATGCATTGATTATAAAACTTAAAAATTCGATCATAATGTATTACTAGACAAGGGGAGGAGGAAGTGCGGCACCCTCTTTATCCGCCCATTATCTTTTACACTGTTAAGTCAGATGCTGCCATACGTTCAAATATAATTTATATAAATAGCGCTGAAATTTCGTTAGATACAAAACGACACCAGGTCTCGTTACTTGAGTCTTTTTCGTAGGTTATTGAAGAGTTTACAGTATCACCCGAACAAAATCTTATATTACACTTGGATCCCCCGCGGAATCATAAGTACCTTGGTATATGATTCATTATCTTCATTATGACAAGAAGAAGGCATAGTAATACACGTACATACATTCAAGGTAGTGTAATAGAGTCATTGTTTATATTTTCTGTTTATCAAGGCAATTGTATATCGCCCGTTTTAATCAACTTGAACTAATGAGCCAGAAAAAACAACTAAATAGATGAAACCACGTGACATCTGGGCCTCGACACGCCAAAGGAAATCCGAATAGACTACTCTCCGCCAGTCACGCTAATTTAGGAATTCATTAACTTGTCCAGTAGATGCAGCTGCGGCGACCTAAACAATTAACCCGGCCATACTTTAAAACAGGGATGATTTCAGTTTTATTTGCACTGGTGGTAAACAATAATCAACCTTGTAACTCCAAAAGGATCAGCGAATGAAAAAAATAAACTTTAATTATTTGTTTTACCGAGTGAATTATTATCAAGTCCATCTCTAACCCTATGCCCCTTTGTTTAGATTTGTTTGCGTGTTTTGTAGTCAGTCAAACATGGTTATGAACATAACATTAATAAATATAATCGGCGGGAAATTAGAAACGGTGGTAGAGAATGCGAGTGAATTTAACAAGACAGTGAAACTAGTGCAGTGACGAAAAGATAAGAGCCTGTAAACTTTACCGAAGACTGGTCTCCTAAAATATTTGTCAACTTAGACTTTTAGTTTAAACCTGCCAATATAAAAGGGCTGAATAACTACTAAGTTTGGAGGTTTTTATTGTTTTTACCCCTCTTGTCGGCGAGACAACAAAGTCAGATTTCATCGGGTTCTCGAATTGATGATGTAAGTTGGTATTTTGGGTACGTATAACATTACAGTCAATTGCATCTTCGGTGTTTTGTTTAACCTATAGACTGTCAACAGCTATTGAAAGTGGCGTAACGATTTTGGCTTGGTTCAGGGGTTTTGGAAGTGACCTTAAAAAGTGTATTCCTTGGTGAAGCAAGAATGCTAAACACTTTACACCCGGATGAATCGTCGGAGCCAACAGTATATTTCAAGAAGTTTACCATTGCTGTGTTTGGTGATTCTGGAGTTGGAAAAAGTTCAATTGTTCGACGGCTTCTCGTTAGCGATGACTACAATACCGAGCATGAACCGACTGTAGAGGAATTCTACGTGAAACAAATGACTCACAGGAACAAAGCTTACGAGCTTCACATCATCGATACGTCGGGTACTTACGAGTTTCCAGCAATGCGGAGGATAGCGATGGAAAAAGCTGATGCTATTGTATTGGTGTATTCTCTAGACAAACCTTACTCTTTCACGAAGCTGGAAAGATATATGGAGGAAATTACGAGGTGTTGTGAAGACAGAAACCGGAAAATACCTGTCATTATTATGTCGAACAAATCAGATCTACCGAACCTATCTGAACCAACATTTTATAATTCGTATGGGCTTAAAATTAGTTCCTGCGTTTATCTAGAGGGAAAGTGGAAATGTTTGTGGCTCGCTACCTCGGCTAAGTTTAATCTCAATGTGGACACGATGTTTCATAAACTCTTGGATAAGTTGAGCCCCGAGAAGTCTCTACCGAGGAAGAAAGCAAGTTTTATGAAGCAGATATTGCGCTAGATTTCAGCCATGGTGACGAAGACTCGGGTCAAAACCCGACACAATCCTTGCTAGACAGTACTATGCTGACCCAGCTGCATGCAGATTTACAGGGAAATCGTCGATTTTTTGAGGGTGCAAATCAGTTGTGTGGAATATAATCACAGTTATAACAATTGCCACTGGTTCATCAAGAAGTGCATAACTGCCTTTCGATGCATCAATGCCGGACCCCTTTATAAAATGAATAAGTTATTATTGTATGATGTATACAGTTCGGGAACTTGAAGTAACTGATAGATTATCATAATGATATGCGACATAGCCATGTTTTTCAGTATACCGAAACTGATGTATTGTGGTTTGTGTAGCTATAGAGTTCAACTACGGATACTTTGCCAAAACCTTCGAAATCCAATGAATTACCTAGTTTTGTCAGTAACTCAGACGGATAAGCGCCTTAAAACCTTAGAGGATTAACCATCAAAGAGCCCGAAACTCGACCCTCTATCTAGGAGTCAATGCTACCAAAATGCTCGTAGAGCCGTATCAAAAATCCTAAATTACGCCTTTCATAGTGGAGGGCATCCTGACTACACCTGTACTTATTAACAAACAAAAAAACAATTTTGAACAGTTTTAATTTCTAAAAAACTGTGAACTATCTACGTATCCGTCAATGCTCGCTGGAAATTAAAGGGAAACAAGCAAGGAGATCGGGGGTTTATCAAATGAAAGAAACTGACGGAATGTCCGTCACCAAAGGTTTATGTGCCGAAGAAGATACAACACTGAAACGCCTAATACTTCCACTCAGGATACGTACCCCTATGCTGAGAAAGGTATCTTGATTTTAAGATTTTGCCACCAACTGACGAGGTGCTATGGAATGTTAAGAATATTACACAGAGTGTCTTTGAAGGGCGGTGATTCGCGTGCATTTTTGTAGATCTTTGTAGATATACGCTAGACATGGCGAGATACCACACAGGTACAAACAAACGATAAAACGATAATCGTTTAGTTGAAAATTAGAAAGATGTAAAAAACATAACGGAATTATGGTTATCTTTTTAAGATAGTCCTAATAATCACATAAAAGGTGTGTGGCACTTGTCATGTATTTTAAAACTATACCAAAAGTTGTCATGGGTTGCCGTCCAAAAATTCGATAACAAAAATTGTAATGGCTAAGCTCTCCTTTGGGTCCTTTGAATTATAAGCCCTCAAGATAAAATAAGGGAAGTTTGTTACTTTTGTAAAATGCTACGTAAAGGAAGTCATCATGATTGTTTTCGGTAATGACGTGGAAACCTATTCAATTTGTGGGTTTGGTCGCAATTGTTTACCTCTTACTATTTGAGTTCCAGGTCTGTAAGTCATACGGACCGAGTTTAATTCCGCCCGGGTCAAGGCTCGTCAAAGTAACCGTTAGTTTTAGTCATCAATCAAAAACATGACTTGATGAAACGAGCTATAAGTCCCGATTATGGCTCCAGCGGAAAACTTTACTTTGGTAAAACATTTAAAGGGCCGATTCAATTTCTATGACAAATAGTGAACGTCGCACAATTAAGTTTGAAAAGAGGAAAGGTTTAGTTCAATGAAAATAATGAACAAATATTATTTTTCATAACTTTCATTTAATGTACACTGAACTTGTTCTCAACAAAATACCTTTCCGCAGGGAAACAACGTTGGAGATATATTCTCTTACCTTAGATACGAGGGCAAGGTGAAAATTTAAACATTTATAGTCACTCATCTAAACTCAAAACTAAACCGAGTAGCCTCAAAGTTTCATTTTTCACCCCATGTAAGGCAATCCGAGAAAGCCTTGGATCCTGAATTTCACGCTGTGGATTCCGGAACCAGTAAATTCCGGATTCCAATCGTTAACTGGAGTCTGGAATCCTTGTGCTGGATTACGGATTCCAAAGCTTAGGATTCCGGATTCCACAATCCGGAATCCGGATGACCTTACATGGTGCGACTTTCTAGTGCTGATCTTCACTTCATTTCGTTCGAGCAACATTCAGTAAAGGAACTGCATGTATAATTCTTTGATGCAATCGTCTTTGAATTTTGGTACAAAGTTCACTTTAACAATTTCTTCAAAGCCTTCTTCATAACTTGGCTCCTCATATGAAGATCTGTCAAAATGTGGCAGGGAAGAACATATTAATTCAAGCGACAAATGAATAAATGCGAATTTAACACCCAAATTGCTATTGCCTGGGAAACCTTGTTAGATGATGCTGGAAAGACGACGAAGGGTGTAAAAAAAATCCTCCCTTGATTTAGGTGCACGAAATAAGTGCTGTATCTAATACAGTAAAACCTTGGCATTTAATACCCAAGCTAGATCAAGCACGTTATTACAAGTGGGTTATAGTTTGACTTTGAGCGTTAAGAAGTCTTTCTAGACAGTTGTTTGTCTATTTATTTGCTTATTCAATTCATTTTCCCATTTATTCATTTATTTTATTATAATATTATCTTTTTATTATATAGCAACTCTTGTTCCCGAGATAACAGTACTTAGTAAAATCCAACTAGTGGTCTATTATCAATGCTGCGTTCTGATTGGTTGAGCTACTACTAGGCTCTATGTTATAGCCTTCTTGTTGCGAAAAGCGGCGGCTTTGAAAACCAAAACAATGGCGTCTGAATCGCGTTTTGCTGAAGTTTCCGACGAGTTTTTGACCTCATTATTAGATAAATCTATATCAAAATCAACAAAGAAGTCACCTAAATATGGAATGAAGATATTTAACGGTAGGAATGCGCTAAAAGTAAAATTGGATTTAAATTGAATTGTTGACGAATGTTACCGAAAATTTTACTCCTTTTGCAGAGGCCCTGCCAGGGTAAATTCCAACAAGCGACATGACCCAAAAGTAACGACAGAGCGTAAAATGAAATGGCGACAAGAGACAACCTCCCGGATACTTTCTTTGGCTCTTAATGTTCGTATTAACGAGGTTTTACTGCAAATGTTTTCGTATAGTAACCCATATCGTTACAAGCATTATGTCTTCGCCGATACTTTGGCCAAACCTGCTTTTACTTACTTATATTTCACAAACGCCAAGTGTCCAACATGCTTATATGTGCTGTCCTTATTCGTTATTTCGCGAATCTGTAAAAGATGACAACAGAGAAACTTTTCAAAAGTAGGTTGAGTTTGATCGTCCGGGTGAACGTAGTCCTGAATAGGACTTTTGTTGTTGACAGTGACTGACGTTTCGACAACCCCTGTGCGGTAGTCATCTTCAGAGTCAAAGTGAGTTGTATCACGTCAGTAGATGGTATTATATACTCTGGTTATTGATCTGATTGGTCAATAAAGTCAAGATGTTATTGGTCGTCTGTCAGTTAAGCCGTGGTGTTATTGGCTATGAAGACTCGAAAGAGAAACTTTTCTTTAAGAGAAACTTTTCTTTAAGAGTTCACACAGTCATTAATTATTCATGCAGTCAAAAGCCAATAAATCACGACTATTTGGGTCAGGTGGATGAATCTTGATACCTAATGAAGCACCAGATAAAACGGTCAAACCGTCATGTACCAGACACAGATGACGTAAAAGAAGTGACCTCTTTGTTTTGTGTTCAGGGAGAAATCTGTTAGGCATTGTTTCAAGGTTTTTGTTTTTTTGTTTTACGTCATCTGTGTCCGGTACTCGAAGTAAATGCCGATAAAACACCACCAAATTTTCATCTACGATGAAACATTTTCTGCATGAGATAAAACGCTTGCATTTGTATTTTTATTGTTTCATTTGAGAAAACATGTCAAAAGGGGAGGGAGGGGTAGGCTGGCTGTTTCCCAGAAACATATAAAGAACTAAGGGGGAATAGTATGGGCAGAAGAATATGAATGGTAGTTAGACAGTTACGCTGTGTTATGTTTAATTTCTGTACGGGCCGGGCGTACCTTACATCCCCCTTCCAATGTAAAGGTGTACTGATAGTGACGGTTTAGTTGAGATCTCTTAGAAATGGTGGCATATTCAGGGAACCGTCCCTGCTTAAGAAGACACCCAACGATTGTTCATGTTCATGCAAAGCAATATTCTCTATTTTGCAGGAGACCGTCAACACCTGTTGTTTAGAACTCTCTCGTGACCGTAAGTAAATGTCCATAATAGTAAGAGTTTCCGCATTTTCATATACATAGGGCCTACTAAGATATTCACTGACCTTATTATTATGCAGAGCATGTTCAAAGGAAACGTCAAAAAGAAAACAACGAGCGGGAACATTGACTTGCTTGGCACAATCAATGTACCTGAGCAAATACAACAATGAACACACACTCGTCACATATAAAAGCAGTCTATTATAGCACTCTCTGTTGTTAGTTCTCAAGAAATATATGATCAACTCTAGGTCGTAAAGAGAACGTAAAGATACAACTACTTTTCAAAGGGACCTGTTGTCTTCGACATTGAATTTCAGATCAAGTAAATAAATCACACCATCCAGTGGATAAATGTTAAAAGGAAACCGATATTACATTATAGTAATTTATCCGGGAGGATAGCAGTATCCATCTTTTGAACAACTGGGGCTTGGTGATCAAAGCAGTCAAAGTAGTCGGACTTTTCTGTGGTAACTCTGATATGACTGGGAAGACTTATGACTAGGCATCTATACTTAACCAGTCTATGGAACAAGAACTGATTGGGAAACCACTTAGTATTGTTTTCCCGACAGTCCCGTCTCGGGAAACATCAGACTCTCGGGAAAACAAAACTAACTGTTTCCCTCGCGACTTGACATTAAGTGTGTAATGTTCTTCTATACCTTTTCCTGACTTCCTTTGTTGGACTAGTGTTGTCGACTACAACACTTTTACCCCGTGACAATGCATCTTTACAAGCCGACACACATTTCTGCCAAGTCCCCAGACTATCCTAAGAAAGTAAAAAAATATTATCCTCCTTTACAGGACCTCAGCTCGCGTATTTTCTACAATACATACATCTGCTAATCAGCCGTACTCTTTACTCACTTGTTAAAAATGACAACGCCACCCCCTATGTACCCCCTTACATCGACAATCTCAGACAATGTAAGCTTCGTTAGGTTAAGGCCAGGTTTGTTACAAACCCTGTGCGCAGGTAAGAACGTTATTATCGGAGGGTTCATATGTTACCAATTACTCCCTCTCTTGGGCACTTCTCACACTCCCTAACACTTTCCTTGCACAAGAAAACAAATAGACTTAATAGTTAAATACACATCTGCGTGATTTTACTAAAAGGTACCCGCTAAGTTTTCACTTAAACACGGGCATCGTTCACGCCAGTGTAGCCGGAAAAAACCCAGGGGGGTTTGGCGTCTTAGCTTGCTAGTTGTCAGCAGAGAGCCCACGCCCAGACCTGTAAAAACTGTGGGTGGTTTCCTGGCTTTTTTGTGTCAAACGTAGGGGGGTAAGGAGGGGAGATTTTGTCACTTTGATTAGAGTTTCAAGTAAGAAAGCAGTGCAATGAGTCAACGAATTTTTTCTGTGGGCTAGCCCAGCCAAATCAAAGCTGTGACTCATAATCATAATGCTACTAGCAGAGCTTGGGGGGAGTGATTGACTAATCATATGTATCATGGGTGGGGAGGGTGAGTTCTTGCTCCTTGGACTTGGCTGTCTAGAGACTGAGTACAGGCACCTTGTATCAAATCCAGACAGATATATACCGGTATTTTTTTATTGTCATGACTATTTTTTTAAGGAAGGTAATATGATAAATTCATTTACCCTATTGATATGTACATATCCTCTTGGTACAAGGTGTTCTTTAACAAAGGTTGATTTTCCAGCTGAAAATGAATGCAATCATAACTGCTAACTATTGATTTCAACAACAGGTTTGCAGGTTTGCCTTTCTAAAATGAACCCACATGACCATGGTTACCTCCGATAATCTTTTCTAATCATCACTTTAACATAACTGAGAGACTGACGAGTCTTGAAGCTGAAGTTTAAAATATGTAAAACCGACTGTTAAACAAGTAACACTTTATTCCTCGCTTTTACAAGAAAACCCTGACATCTATGCGTAAAATATATGAGTACAACTTACAGGCAGGATATCCAGCCATGATGATAACCTTAAAGGAAATGATAAAGTAAATGGTGCCAATAAGAAGTAACAGCTCCTGCTAACATATCCTAAATCCAGTAAATTCATGTATAGCTATGATTACATGGTGTGAGAACACGTTTGTAAACTTCTCACTCATCACTAAATTGCAATATGAGTAGAAAAGTACTATTAAACAAAAGCTAAACTGACAAAAAGACCACTGACAAGAAAAAAATAAGTTCTAAGTTTAGATGTAGAGGGCAATCTCGGGCAAAAACCTTAGAAAACTTTGCAATATTTCACTCTCATTCATTTTCCCTCTCTGTTTCAGCCAAGTAAGTGAGAAATCATAACTCATGCAGCAGTGTAGAAGGAAGTGTGGTGATCCAAGGATTTTTGACAAGGAGAGCAGTGCCTGGTGTTGAAGGAAGGCTTTAGTGTAATCAATACAAAATAATGGCTATTGTACAAGCATTTCATTTGAGCAAAGAAGCCACCTTTCTATTTTAAACTGTTATTTCACAAAACCGATGAAAAGTCTGTGCTAGCTATTCAAGGCAAATCAAAACTGTTTAAGCATAATTAACCTTATTGGAAAAGTGTAATCTTAGTCTAACATTAAACTAGTTGTACCTCTTGCTTTTCCAAAGGCAGTTTTGCATTTGGGGGATTTAACAAATCTGCATTAGGGTCGAGGTTTTTCTGTTGATAGAGAAAGACACGATCTGAGCAACTAAACAAATAAACACAACTTCTCTGCCCACAAACAACAATAACAACAAAAAACAACAAAGAAAGAGAGTTAGAGATCAAATCCACCACATGGGCCCTATTGATAAAAAATGTGGGAATTTCATGTTTAAAAAGTTCTTTCTTTGGATCAGCTTATGACTCTGTCCAACTTTCCACCTGTCCTACCCCTCTCCTAGCCCGACATTTTGCTCATAGCAAAGAAATAGGATAAGTTAGTTAGGCTACTAAGTTACATAAGAAGAGGAGTAGGTAGACAGTTTCAAACAAACTTATACTGATCCGTAATGCAAAACAATCTACGAGGGACAAGAGTGGGAGATCCTCTCTTGCTTCACTTTGACACATGCAACCAGTACACGCATTCATTGGTTAAAAATACAAGGAAAGAGGAAGATGATCTGAACAGTCTTGCATGTTACCACAACCGAGGTAACCTGACAGGTTAAACAATCATTGCTGGTTTGCAAGTGACATCATGGCAGCCAAGTTGGTAGTAAAGAACAAAAACATTTCTATCCTATCCATTTTCATGTTAATTCTTTAATTTTTAATGTATTGACCACCGACATGGATGCCATGTAAATTGGTTGCAAACTAAGAGTAGATTAGTACGAGTTAACATTGATTAAGGGAATCATACCCAACAATAATTTATTGTTAGTGAGCTGACATTTTTTAATTTCATTGATGAAAAAATTCATTCAGCTAGTAATTTAACTTTACTTTTCAGATTTGAGATCCTTGATAAAACGTTTTTCAGACAGCTTACAACAAAAGAGGAAAAGAATAATTCTCAGTATCATTTTTCCACACCCTTTTTTGACAGTTATTGACAAATATTTTTCACGTGTGTGGATGCCATTAATCGTGTTGTTAACTGGTGTTGTTACGCTCTCATAAATACATACTGGTATAAACTTGGGCCACTCAAATGGTGCAGGCTTCTGCTTCAGAAAGAACTCCTCTGGGGTGTAAAAGTCAATTCCAATGTTTGCTGCAAACTTTGGTAAGAAAAATTTTAAAATGTAAAAAACACATGAAAACTAGTAATTTTTACGATCTGAAAATCCTGGTAAGTATTTTCATTATGCACCAGCACCTTATGTGGTAACAAATGAAGTTCCCATCAAGATTATGAAACAATTATGAACAAGTAAATAGCACAGAGCAAGTGTTTTTCTGGCAGAGGGCAAAAACTTGCCCCCCTGCCATAAAAGTTTCTTTAAATTATTCTGTGACTTTGTGGTGATACATCTTGGTCAGTTTTCTACACTAACTTCCAAAATTGACAGCTTTACTGATTTTATTAGGCACTCTTTGTAGCCCTGTTGATGAATACAGTATGTTGCCCAGTATCTGGACACTTCAGTTTAATGTTGCAATAACTTTCCTTTGTTAGCCCAAGAGCTCTGAAATTTGGCCCACAGAAAATCTATTTAGTCCTTAATACAACAAAGACAGTTTAACTTTCTCGCCTTGTTTCCATCGCAAAATTAACATTTTTGCAGAGCTCCTGTGTTGCTCAGTGTCCAGACAGCTGGCCCAGTATCCAGCCACAACAATAACAACATAATTGTACACAAATTTCGACAAGCAAGCTAGTGACTTATAAGCTTCTCTTGCACTTGCAAAGTAGTCTGGCAATTGATTCCAAAAATATAACCTAGCATCGTGAAATAAAACAGAACAAATGACTGGGGTATGATGGAGAATGCGAACAGCTGCTAATAGGTATAATTCTTACTTCCTTGTCTAGCAACTTTTTCACTGATTTAAGGAAGGCATCCGTGGACATCCCAAGGCCACAGTTTGCACGCTCAATCAGCTAATCTGCAAATGATTTTTTTCTTCATTTTTTATTTAAAAAAAAGGTTGGGGAAGAGACCTCAATCCGATGGTCAAAAGTCACTCTCCTATTTAGTCTGACCTGCAGTGTTGATTTCTTCATACTTAGTATCCACAATAAGCCTGCTTTTTGTTTTTGTTTTTGTCTTAAGGGTTCAGATACTGGGCAACATACTGTATTCACTGACTCGTTCCAGTCAAAAGTTCAAAAAACAGTGGAAAGGTCTATTGAAAGTGATTTTTCAATTAACAAATTGCTTTTAAGTTAAGCAATATATTCTGCAATAAATTGTTTTTAATTTTGTATTTGCAACTAAAAATATGTGTTTTTGAACTAGGTACTAAGTGTGTTCTAAATACAGTTTTTCTGTTGTTTGAAAACAAAAAAAACCACAAGTTGTCTTCCTACCGTTCTGTCATTACAGGAAAAGTCCTTCTTTTTGCCTGGAGCCCATCCTGCTACTCGGCCTGCAGCATCTGAAAGTAAGATGTGATCACTAACCCACATTTCACACATTAAAATAAAAGACAAAGCTTTAAGAAAGGAGCAAATCAAAAAATTAAATTTTAAGTACAGTTTGCGCAAATGTTTCATTAAAATTTTAAGATTAGCCTGTAAAGGCACTACACAGAATCAGGCCTTTAGTTAAAATATCATTCAATAATAATTAGAAAAATAGGAAGAAACATAGGAGAGAAATTCACAAAGTTTAGAGTAATTAACATTTTTGCCTCCAAAACTTCTTCTAATTTATCATATTATAGACATTTTTACAAATGCTCCACCGATGATCCGACTATCTGACAAGTGCCACGTACACTGTACATGTAAATACTTGACGTTGAGTCAAAATCAAACAAATTAAATTCTTACCACCAACAAAGAAGCTATCTTTCAGGCTTACTGTAACACCATCATTAGCCTGAAAGAAGTGAATACAAGAAAACAAGAAAAAAGAAGACAATTTTCAGAGTTCTATTTCATGGGTTGGTTTGGTAGAGATTGAGTGAGTACCCAGCATGTCCCATGTACAGTCAAAATGCTTTATGTTAAAAGCAGTCAAGGTTGGGGAGAGTAAAAAGGACAATCAGTTAAGGTGGGGAATAGAGAATAAAGAAATGAAAGATCTCAGAGAATCTATGCCCCCCTCCCCCCGGAAAATGCCTGGACTATTGGCTGTGATGAAGCCAGAAAATTCAGGAAAGGGTTTATAGAGAACAATACAAACTATTTTTTTTACTATTAATTTTTGTTTTTATTTGTGGTAAGGTCCAAGTACCTTATCAAGTAGATGTTTCCACATTCCAGTGACTGGTTTACGATAACCATTAAGCCCTGGTGCAATTAAAACCTAAAAGAGAACAAAGGAAAACAAATTGTTCAACTGGTACGAAAAGGAGTAAGATATAACATAACCCTTTGAAAACCTTACAAGAGGCCAAAATAATTAGCAATTTTTGGAAATATAAGTCTGAGTATTATTTGAAAATGTATGGATATCGATAGAGAAGAGCGTTGTCCATCAAGGCCCAGTGTGGAGGGTAATTTTTAATTTAAGGTTTACAATGGAGACATTGAAACCCATTCTCTTTGCTCATTATTGTACGGGCATCACACTCAATTAACTCAATTAATGAACAGTTAAAGCATCAGATTCTTAATTTCAAGACAAGCTCTTCTTTTTCTCCCACCCCTACGCTTTTCGAAAAATGCAGTGTTCTTCACTAAAAAAGAAATACCAGTGTAACCAGTTATGCTGTTATCCTACCTGGACCGGTATGTTTAGTTCATTGACAATCTTCTCTATTTTTGCTTTTAAATCAGCCACACTCAGTTGCTTCTTCTGAATGTAAAGCTGGCAAAAAATTTAACAGTGATGCCAGTTAGTAATTCAGTAATAATGGTATATATGTCTGTAAAGAGAAAACTTAAGTAAAATGTAAATGTCAGGTCCACATGCACCAGGATTTTATGCACTAACCAACAAGTCAGACAAGAGTCTAAAATATTACAATGACAGAAAAATATGTGAGAAAATTGTTATCTGTTATTCTGGGACTACAGAACAGTCAGAACCATATTCATTGTTACTTAATTGGCCAATGACAACTTGCCATTAATACTTTCACACCAATTTTGACAAGCATAACCAGAAGGAACATGCATGTTGTCCTTTTGGCAAGTTTGTCTCATTGCTATTGATTATACTTGGCCCACTGTACACCAACAGTATTTATAGTTATGAAATTGTTATTTGATGCATGTAACCTATTTTGCAACATACCTGATTTGTAAAAATTACAACCTGGAATGTAAAGTGACGTTAAAAGATTGTAAATAAATAATGGCAATGGAGTAGAACTGGACTCTTGTCTACACATCTTAGGTTAGCCTGCGAAAACATCCGTTTCCCCACACTCTTTGCCGCTGGGGACGTTTTGCGCGGAGGAATGTCTGTGACTCAGTGACAGAAATTCCATACTGATGACATAAAATATGTCCAGACTCCGGTCAGAAGCCCTGATTGGTTGATGGAGTAGTTACATTGTTTTAGCTATTGTTTCCGAATGACAGACAAAAGACAAAAGGCGACAAAGGTCAAATGTAAATGCACTGAATCTCTAATAAAGCAGTCAATATTTGTGGATGAAAACAACACTTTGTCCAGGAGAAAGCTAAAATTGAATAAATTTACATTTGGAACCCCATGACTACTGCACTTATTAAGTAAACATTGATCTGGGTCATCAGTATGGAATTTCTGTCGCTGAGTCGCAGACGTTCCTCCACGCAAAATGTCCCCAGCGGCGAAGAGCGAGGAGAAACGAATGTCTTTGCAGGCTAATCTAGGTTAGTCAGCAGTATAATAGTTACATTTATTACTATTAGTTATTGAAACAATCTGCTTCTAGATGTACAAGCAGTCAAATACCGTAAAATTCCGAACATAAGCTCCTGGGATTATATTTTTCAAACGCCCTTTTTGAGGGGCATATTTTTGGAGGGCTTATATTCGGAGGGGCTTATCTATGGAGGGAAATTTGCGTTTCAAAATCGATTGGGCTAACCTCATAGCTTGAAGGAAATTTACCGTTTTTGCTTTGTTTTACTTTGTATTTGAGGGCAATTTCCAAGTACAAGCCCCCGGGGGGCCTATTTATTTGGAAGAGCGATTTCACGGAGGGTTTTTGGCGTTATGAGTTTGGTCGGCTTATATTTGGAGAGGCTTATTTTTGGAATTTTACAGCATTTCAAAATGGCCACCTTGAGTACAGAGGTACATGTGTAAATGGCAATTGTAGAGAGGCAATGAATAAAATCTGTCAGAAAAAAGACATTGTCTGTTGTAGGGAAGATACTTTGTTATAGAGATTAACTGTATTTTTAGATGACTCAGCAAAAAAATTGATTCCTCTAGAAAAACGATATAACTCCTCTCTTTTCCCACTTCTTGTTATGTAGCATTAAATCATGGAATGCAGTCAAACCTCCTGTAAGCGACCACCCAAAATACGAAGACTTAGTGGTCGCTTATGAGAATCAAACCACAGGGGTTTTCTTCTGAGAAGTAGACCGGACACATCTAGTTTAAGAAAGAGAATTTATTGCATGCAATTTCAAGTTACAACATGTGCAGTTCCATGTTGTTATTAAACTTCTTCGTAAATTCTAAGTAGGATAGTGCATGCAGAGACCATAACAGAGTGGAAAACTTGTCAAGTGTTTGCTTACAAGAAGTTAAAAACAACAGAAAATCATTAAACCATCAGCCCAAAATAGTGGTCGCAGTCGCTTACAGGAGGTGGCCGTCTTTTATGAGAGGTTCCAACTGTAGGACTTAAACTGGGAAAGTTTTGGTGTTTTGGATAGGTGGTCACTTATGAGAGGTGGTCACACTGCAGGCCATACAACAATGAGTGAGCAAGTGACAAAGCCCTTCACTTTCCATTTTCCTTTAATGTGAATACCTAAATGGAGATTAAGCTTGCTAGCAGGCTTCAATAAAAACTGCAGCAATCTGAGATCATGTGCTACACATGCAGACCAGCTAGTAGCTGCATTTCTGAGCATCTAAATTTTACAGTTTTCCGGGGGAGTAAGCCTCCTCTCCTTCTCTTTATTAGGTCCCTATTCTACCACTGAAAGCATCTTATTGCAAAAATGATTGAAACCCCTGAATAATTATATTAGTCACTTTTAAATACAGTGAAACCTCTTTTAAGCGGACACCTTCAGTGCCTACCCAAGTGTCCACTTAATAGAGGTTATAAAAATTGTGCAATGTTTGTTAACGATTAACATTCAGTGTTATACTCTGTACTGTGATAAAGTTTCTAGTTGTTACGGAAGCTAAGGAAGCTGATTTTTTAATCTGTATTTTTTGCAGGACTTTAAGGTGAACTTTGATCGCGGATGACAACCATATGGCCAGATATTAGTCTAATTTACAGTTTTTTGACAGCCAAATGTATTGATTTATCTTTACTAATTGACTACAGTACATATTTCAAGGACATAATCCAATACTACTATTGTCAATTCAGTCCGGTGCATGCTTAATTAATAGTTTTTAACAACAGAAATTAGCCAAATACAATTTATTTTAGTGTCCGCGTCCGCTTAATAGAGGTGTCCGCTGAATAGGGGTTGGTTATAAAGGAAAATAAAAAACGTTAATTTCGGGACCTGGCTTAGTGTCCGCTTAATAGAGGTTTCACCATATCTTACAATATTTATTATTAGAAATCATTAAACTACCTTGTATCCACTTTTCCAAAGTTCACTTAATCTTGGAATGATTTCTGGATAAAGAATTCTGGATGAAAAAATATTATTATAGTAATAAGTCATTATGAAATCTTTGCTCTGACTTTCATTGTCTCTCTCTCACTATGACTAAGGGGTGACAATATTTGAAGGGTGCATGTGCAACTCACCTCCAATCGGTTATCGATGCAGCAAACACCTTCCCAGACTGGGTTGTAATCAGGGTGCTGTCAAGATCAAAACCTGCAATCTTAGACAATTCAAATAGTGATAATTAAGATCACAGTTAAATCAAATGCAACAGTTTATTTTTTAAGAATGAACTCTATGAATGAAATTCTTAATAATCATTATAGTTAACATTGATAGCAAGATTAAGGTAAAAGTCTGCATTCAAGCCAAGTGACTCATAAGACTGAAGTTTCTGTAGAAGTATGAAAGACAAGGAGTACTTCTGCTCCCCTTTGGATCACACATTACAGGATAATTTTGCTCGTACAAATTCATTCACATTAGGGTGAAGAGAGTCAAATATTTGGAGCAAAGTTTTTTGTTTAAGTAAACAATGTGACAACAAGGCTAATGAACACAGACCTAATTGCTTGTCTACCTGACACTTCACCAAAACCATATCATTGAGAAACTTTTTAGCTCACACTCACACCGTCAAGAGTATACTATCCCCTGTAGTGTGTTAAAGATCTTTCTCTTCACAGACACTGATTTTCTCACTTACCAAAAAAAATATGAGTAGCTGACTAAGGGATTCTTTTACATCCCACAGTCAGAATAGATAGATTTAAAGATTCAACTATGGTGAAAACAGTGTAAACGCCACTTAAAGACTCTGCATAATTTGTTTGGAACTTAAGCGTGATTATCCCAACAGGTTTTCCTTTTGAAATGTAGGCCAACTCCCCTGGAGTTGAGTTCCATAAGTGAAAAAAGAGATCGTGAAATTCGTCCTCCCTTAATGTCCATTATCAATAAAACATGAAATTAGCAGTTTCACATAGTACTCCTGCAGTCTAGGCAAAGAAATGTAATAAAAAGTGTGTGGACACACAGATGTCAATACATTGCTAATCAACACCTATAATAATATTATTGCATTTTTGACGTTCTCATTGCTGACCAAATCTTGACACTCCCTATTAATTGAAAGTGCTGCGGGACAGAGGTCAAAGCACTGCATGAGAGACGGTAAAGAAGACTAGAGATGGTTCAACCATTTGTAGTTCTGAAACAAGGACAGTGCCTTATTCTTCTCCTCAGCAAATTCAAGACCCCGAGTATAGATCTGGCCTGCTAGGAATGGTACCTGAGTCTTCTGCTTTTAAGTCGCCTGGTAATGCTAACACTAAGTTATACTAATGAGTTGGTAGCTAACTGTAGACCTGCAAAACTCATCTTTTGACAGCCACAGATAGACATATTTTCTTAAGAAACTGTGGTGTTGTTTCCAAGGAGTCTGCCATCTTAATTTCACCAATCATTGCAGTACAACATGGCATATGTGATAAATTTCTTCACTAAGGAAACAATCAGGAAAGCTGCAAAAATCTACAGTGGAAACTTCTCTTTCGAACAGGGTGCATCAAAACCTGTGTCCCATTGTCCTGGACAGGTAGAAATTTAGTTTGGACAAGTAAATTTTTGACATGACCAGGGTTGTCGGAAAGTTTTAAAGTAGACGGCTTAGTGTCAAAGTAAGCGGCCAGTGCACAGATATTTTATTTAAAAAATGCCATCTGTAGAGAAATGCCAAGCAGAGTAGCCAGCTGATACTAACCAAGTAGGCGGCGATTTTTGCCGGCAGCCGGCTACTTTTGACAACCCTGGACATGACTTGTCTATGGGATAAGTGCATTTCTAATTAGAAAAATAAAGAAACAGTTGAAAATTGTCTTCATATTACAGTTGAATTAAAATTCATCTCAAAAGTCACAATTTAAAGCAAACCTGATACTTGACGAAATAAGGTCAAATATTCCTTTTAACTTTGCCATTCCTCAGTCATTTCATTTGTTTTTACAAGCTTCATTTTAGGTCTAAGTCAAAAACAATCTACAAGGGTAATAATGTGATTAACAACATTAAATGCCCGATTGTTTTTGACTGAGTTTTGAGTTTCGAACTAAAGTTTTTGGACAAGAACTCTTGGGTTTCAGACAACCAAATTTAATATTAATAGTGCTTGTCCAAAGGACAGGCGGATGGACAAGTGGACAGGAAAATTTTTCTCTTACTCTGTCAAATTGTCTCTCTTAATCTCAAATTGGAACAAACAAACACATTTCCTTCAACTTATTTCGGGTATATAAATGACACAACACAACCCACAATCCCCTGATTGGCTCTAACAAAGGGCTGACACGTCTCAAAGTGACAGCTTCTAAATCTTCCTACGAGAAAGATAGACATACCTTTGATCTTGCCTTAATTCCACTACTTGTAAATACAATAAGCTTTTCATTGATATTCTCCCATGAATCTCTTAAAACAGAGCAACTGGTAATCAAATCCTTCTTCTTAGCAGTCTTGTTGGAATCATCTTTGTTTTTATTTGTCTTTTGAATTTTTTCAACCATCTCTTGACCAAATTCTCTGCCAATATCCTCAAGATCTTCAGAGGTAAGATGGTCCTCATCTGAATCACTCAGTGTATCATAACGAGATTTCTTTGCTGAAGGTTCCCTCTCAGCATCATTTCTCTCTGAAGAAGTGGTAGAGTTGAAGTGAATAAAATGGCGATAACTGTCCCCGAGCATACAAAATGTTCCTCCAGGTCCAAGACAAACTGAACCTCCTTTGTTCAGAGTTTTACCTCCAACAGAGCTTGAATTATTTCCTAGCTAAAGAAAAATAACAAAGTATGATCAATGATCATCATGGCAGGACATTCAACACAATCCAGATTTCTGTTGGAATATTTCAACCATTTTTAAAACAAAGGGAGACTAAAAATGGTCAGCATTATCTGTAAAACTATCACAGGTGATATCATGAATTTCACTCAGTGGCCAGTGACTTGTCATTAAAACCCTGTATATAAAGCTGCATGCATCTACAGGACAACTGCCCATACAATCAGGTATATCATGAACTCACAATGGCCTGCCCTCGGGTTGGCTAAATGATTATAGCTCAATGGATAGAGCATTAATTGTGTCCTGTTTTTGCAACAGTCTGGGTTTGATTATTATTTCAACCATTTTGGTTGTTAAATCAACTGCAAGGATCATTCACTTTCATATCTTTATCTGCAGTTCAAAAAATGATTCATTTCATATAATATTATTTCAATTCACAAAAATTATATAAAAAAAGAACAAAAGCTTTACTCATAGCCTTGTTAACCAGAAGTCTAGCTCCTCTATATTTCACAGCTAGAAAAATTGCAACCCCTAAAGGAAGCTCTTTTACCTGGGTAACTTGCACTTCTTTTTTTGCATAATTGGCTGTGAGTTGAACTTTACAATGAAAAATAGAAACAAGAAAGATAAGAACTATAAGGATGCACAACAGTCAATTAAGATACCATGGTTCTTTAGACTATAAAGTTAGGGGTCCCTTTTGTATACCTTCTAGATTGGCATTTGTGCTTATAAATGACTGAATTACATGCCCTGTTGCAGCTTCAAAAGGAAACTATCATGAATTTAAATAGAAGGCAACAGAAGGTCTTTCCTGAAAACATAGTGTTAGTCACTGCAATTTGATGAGAAATATCATTTTAGCTGTAACTTATTCTTAAAAAAAGTTGAAATTATCTTAACATGTAAAATGTAAAATTCTCATTTTTTTATAAAAACTGTCTAACAGTTTTTTAAAAAAATTATCTCCAGTTTACTTTTCAAGTAAATATTTTCAAAATCAACACCCAGATCATAAAGCTAGGATTTTGAGAAAAGTCTACATGTAAATAAGAGGACTCTACATTCAATTTACACACCATTTTTCTGGCTTTCCTCCCTTTAACCACTTTTTGATTGCAAAATATTGTTATTTTCCTTATTTCTCCTGCTTCCCTGCTTTTATAACTCCCACCTCACACCCTTAATTCCACTCCCATGTCACTCCTATGTCCTTATTCTACTATACTTCTACCCCTGTCCTCTTCCATGGTTAGGGCTTGAGTTACATGAGTTAAACCTTCTAGCCTGCATGTGAATTTGAACAAGGCTTCTTCCATAAATCATTATACACACTGTCAAACTCACACACAGTTTATGCATATTTTGTGGTTCAATTATATCTTTGGTTTTAAATTTTATTTTCCTTTGTTTTGGGGTATGGCAATGTATGATAAGGAGTTTGACACAAAGAAAAATAAAATTTAAACTAAGGAAAATTAAACCACAACACATATTTTTAACCCTACTCACTGTGGTGAAGCTTAACGCTGTAGGGCATTTCTGGGTGGAGTCCTTTTTTTGCCCAAATGCTGAACCTTTTGAACAACAACATAAAGGCTTATGATGGTGAGTGGTCTACATAAACATAACAACATCAGTGCATGAAGTGTTGTGTTACAAGGTCGTTCAATAGAAGGGTTGTATGAGCTCACAAACATACTCTTTTCTTTAACAGTGAGCAAAACACTGTCAACAATAAATTGTCGTCACGAGATCTGCAGAAATGGGGCTAAAATGTAAATAAAACATGTGGAATATAACATCGAGAAAAGGAAAGTTACCTTTTATTCAAAAATTAAGGTCATTTCCCTTTTGTAAAAATTAAATCAGTTGTGATCCCACACAAATCTTTGTAATTTTTTAACCAACCATTGTAACACAACACCTCACATATATGTTTGCGGGCCATTAAATCTGTTCATTGAACGACCTTGTAACACAACACCTCAAGCATGTTGATATGTTTATAATCACCTATTGTCTACTAAATTGAGCTTGTGTCACCTGTGGTGACCAGTACCAACAATTGTTTTGATGTTGGTTTGAAAAATTACTTCATTCTGTATACAAAACGAAATGAACCACTAACCAGGGTCAAGGGGGGGGGGGGGGGGCCTTGGTAGCACACTACTCCCCAAACTACCCTTGAGTATCCTGGCTACCCCCCTTCCCTATAGATATTTCTTGACTTTCTTGTACAGAGACACGCAGAGACTGTTCTCTACGATTTATTTAAGTTATTTGTTTGATTTTATTTATTGTCTGCAGTATTATCCGATTCAACTTACCTTGGTTCCTAGAACATTTTTTGTCTGTTATTCTGGTTAGCGGTCCCCTACCTAGAAGAATACTCTCTCCATCTGGAAGGACTATTGGATCGTGACTTTTCTGACAGCAAATTGCGAGACACTCCATTACGCATCTCACGATCCTTATCCGTTTATATGAAAGAGTAAAAAGCATCAAAACTAAAATACCTGTGTAGAAATTTGCCTAGTCCCTAGGCCTCATTATTCCGCGCGGCCAAAGCGTTTTGGGTCACGTGGTCCCGACCGTTTGTACCGTTGTAGTTATGTCCTGTCTTGTGAACATGTCCTCTGACGTAATGTAATATGCAAGCCAATCAGGTCATGCGATCTATCGTGGTAGTCGCGGCATAGGACTGGAAAAGAATCTCCGTTGCAGTTTGGTCTTCGAGCAAAATTTGCAATTCTAGCGGGTCGGGGACGATAGTAAAATTTGTCTTGCAAGGTTAAGTAAACATGGCGGCCGAAAGGCTGCGAAGGAGAATATATTTAATACTGTATTGGCATTGTACAACAAGAAATTCGAAAAAACAAGACCGGATGTACGTCGTTAAAGTTAAATTTTACGTTTTTACATATTCTAAAAGTATGAAGAGCGCATTGAGCAATTTTTCTGCGGCTCTTATTTACGTATCGATCAGCTTAATTAATTTTATCCCATATTCAGTTAAGTTAGCTAATACTTGTCGAAGAGGACAAGGTAAATCGCTTTGTTTATAATCTTTTCACCATCTACGTCCCTGTACAGATCATAATCAAATCTGCATCCTATGAATATTGCGAACTTGGACTTGGATAAAACGCGAACGCTTACGAAAATATGCCGCCGGCTATGACTGACCGTTTCCGTTTCTGATATGCAAAGCTAGCGATCATAGACCGATCTTTTGAGCATAAAACGCGTAAGTTCGCTGCTTGTGTTGTATTCTTCATTAGCACAGGAAAAAGTTAGTGTTTTTCTAATATGACCGATGACGGCTGACTGTGGAACGGTTGTAAAATCACTAGTTCTTCTAGAAAGGTGTCTGTGACTTTCGGTGATTCATTGGTAGGACACAGATTGAGTTATCGCAAAATGTGACTCCTTCTTAAAGTCCACAGTTTGCGATAACTCAAATCCTGGCCTGAAGAGCGAAGCCTGTATAAGGTCCACGATCTGGGAACCACATTTCGCGCTGTCGCAAAATATGGAATTTATTCAGGGGCACCCAACGAGCGTTTTCTGTAAAATATCTGTTCGGAGAAGCAAATATTGCCTAGAATTTTCTATCACTTGAGGACGACTAAAAATTTCTAGATGATCGTTCCACTTATGTAAAATTTTCGACGCTTATCTCACAAATTTCCTACGATTTTCTGAAGTTTAATTTTTCCATTTTACCGCCCAGGTTAGGCTATTTTTCTTACAAAAAAGGAAACCTAAAATTTTCGGATTTGGAAATGTGATTTAGAGAGGAATCAGAAACATTCTCACTTTCGTAATACGTTAAATTGCATCTAAAATTTTCGGGAAAATAATAGTGAAGCCCTTGAAGGTCTAAAAGTTCTCTGGGTAGCCTAAAAAGTGTTTTCAATGTATTTAGAAGGACGCAGTCGTTGGTTACCCCTGGTTATTGGAAGGACATGGAATGACTTATCTCAAAGTTCGCCATGGTTTGCGATGTTTTTTTGGCGCAAACCTTGGTTTTAAAACATAGAACACAGATTGAGTTAACGCAAAATAAGTCACAATTGTCAGTCCACATTATGCGTTAGCGCAAACCTTTGCCCCAGTAAAGTGCACCTATTTTTGCCAAGAATGATCTCTGACGCCGGTCAGGTAAGTTGAGTGGACGCGATTTGTGAGCTAAGAACAGAAGAGTTAAATGCTGTATTTTGCAATAACGCAAAGGGTGGTATCGAAACATCACCATAGTTTGAAATGTCGCAAACTAAGACTTCTGCAACAAGGACCATAGTTTGAAACGCATATATTATTTCAAAATATGTCTTTATCTTTAAAAGAAGGACAGTTCTTATTGGTCCTTGCCGGCAGTTGGACGAACCGAAAAGGGTGGTTGTACTATGGGAGAAGTACTTTCATTGAGTGTAGATGAGGTTGATCGGCAAATCTCCCTGTTTTAAGGTTTAATTTACACTGCCATGCCATTGATGTTCTAAAGTAACTAGCTAGGTGGATGAATGTCCTGTCAATCATAACTTGGAAGTCTCTACTTTTTTGGCTAGTGTCATTCTCTGAATCCTTACTGCCAAACTGAAATTTTTGCTTGGTATATGCAGCTGGCCTTTCAGAGCCCCTACCCCATTATTACATGTATACTGCCTATTCTACGGACCCTATAGAAGCCATCTTATCCACTTTTTGACAAATATAATTTTCGCGATCACAATATATGTAGTCCTTTCTTACTATGCATGTACCTTATAAAGTCAACTTTGGAACCGCGACTCTTCTGTTGACACCATTATAATGTCCAACCTCATTATAGCTAATCTAGACGTGAAAATGCGACCTCGTCCAGCAGCACATCCCCATCAGGATGAAAAGAAAACAACAAAATACTATATATATATATGTGATGTTTCAATTCGCGGGAAACGTAATCGAAAATGATGCTAAAAAAACTGATCTTTTCCCTCATTGAGTTTTTCTGTTGGGGGTAGAGGGTGGCTGTACACAGGTTACTGACAAAAACAGTTAAAGACGTTGTTTTCTTGATTACTTCTGATGCACCTATGACTACAGGAATTACTTGCGTTTCTATTGCCACATTTGATCGAGTTTAATTTAGTACCGTATTCTGAATTAGTTAATTCCATCTCGATGCATTGATGGAAGTATTTCAGTCAGAGGATATATCTTCGTCAACGACAATGAAAATGCTTTGTTTTTTCTTGATAACTATGTCAAGTCAATTGTCAGATATTTCTCTGTCATTTCATCAACAGAGGGGTACCACAGAGGTTCAATCTCAACTGGTACCCAAATTTTCACATGCTTTCTTTTTGTCAACTCATTTATGAGTTTTTGCCAAGCATTTGATTAGCCTTCGTCGAATTCACCATTTTTGGCAAAAATCTGCCTTCTTCGAAAAATCAGTCATTGTCAAGGTAGCCTTTTTTGGCATCTCATTTGAATTTTGATCAAGCCTTTCATGTATTCTTCCCAAATTTGCCATTTTCGTCAAAATTTGCTATCCTCGTAAACATCTCTAATTAGCAATTGACCGTTTTTCGCCATGTCATTTGGCAAGCCACTCATTTCCTCTTGCTAAAGTCGCTATTTTCGCCAAATTTGTCATTTTTGTAAAAATCGAAAACTGTCAACATGCAACATGCCCCTTTTTGTCATCTCATTTGAATATGTGGCCAAACTCTTGATGAATTTTTTGGCACACTCGCTATATTTGTGGAAATTTGCCTTTTGTCGATATTGCCTTTTTGCCACCTCATTTGAGGTTTTGTCTGATCATGGATGGATTTTTGCTCAATTCCCCCTTTTCCCAAATTTCCCATTTTTGTGAAAATCGCCAACTGACAATATGCCTGTTTTGTTGTGTCATTATCTCAATCCTTGTCAAATTCGCCGGTTTCGCAAAATATGTAATTTTCGTAAAGCCCACAATTATCGACATACCTCTTTTGTCATCTTGTTTTAATATTTGCCAAACCTAAATAAGTTTTTTCCAAATTTGTCATTTTCGTAAAATCGCTATTTGTCAAGATGCTCCTTTTTGTCATCTCATTAGAATATTTGGTCAAACCCTTGATGAATTTTTGGCACACTCGCCATTTTTGCCGAATTTGCCTTTTTCGCCTAAATTTGCCGTTTTCTTATTATAATCGCCATTTGTCAAGAATCGCCTCTTTGTCACCTCAATCGAGGTTTTTCCAAACCTTTGATGGATTCTTGCTTAATTCCCCGTTTTCTCAAACTTGCCATTTTCGCGAAAATCGTCTACTGTCAATATGCCTCTTTTGTCGTCTCATTTAAATTTTTTGCCAGACCTTTAATGAATCCTTTGCCAAATTCGCCAATTGCGCCAAAAATGTCATTTTCGTAAAACCCACAATTATCAACATACCTCCCTTGTCATACTCCTTACATTTGTGTCAAACTTTAATAAATTTTTGCCAAATTTGTCATTTTCATAAAATTGTCACTTGTCAGGATGCCCCTTTTTATCATCTCATTTGTATTTGGCCAAACCCTTGAACTCTCCATTTTCCCGAAATTTTCGTTTTCGCCTAAATTTGCCGTTTTCTTATAATCGCCATTTGTCAAGATTCCCCTCTTTGTCACCTCAATTGAGGCTTTGCCAAACCTTTCATGGATTCTTGTCCATTGCCCGTTTTCTTTAATTTGCCAATTTCGCGAAAATTGCCAACTGTCAATACGCCTCTTTCGTTGACTCATTTAAATTTTTTGCCAGACCTTTACTTGTAATGTATCCTCTGTCAAATTCGCCAATTTCGCAAAATATGTCATTTCCGTAAAACCCACAATTATCGACATCCCTCTTTTATCATCCTGCTTACATTTTTGCCAAACTTTTATAAATTTTTGCCAAATTGTTATTTTTATAAAATTGTTATTTGTGAAGATGCCCCTTTTCGTCATCTCACTTGTATTTGGCCGAAGCCTTGAACTCTCCATTTTTTTGCCGAAATTAAGTTTGCCTTTTTCGCCTAAATTTGCCATTTTCTTATAATCGCCATTTGGCAAGATTGCCCTCTCTGTCACCTCATTTGAGTTTTTGCCAAATTTTCGATGGATTCTTGCCCAATCCCCCATTTTCTCAAGTTGCCTATTTCGTGAAATCGCCAACTGTCAATATTCAATATTGCTGGTTTGTACTTGACGTCACGGCGGCCGTGTTGGTGGTCAAGAACAAAAGCATTTCTTTCCTCTGGGAACCAAACTCTATTTTCATGTTAATTCTTCGAGAAAAATTATATGTATTGACCCCCAGCATGGCCACCTTGTCTCGTGGTTGCAAACCAAGATTGCCTCTTTTGTGGTCTCATTTAAAATTATGCCAGACCTTTGGTAAATCCAAATTCGCCAATTTCGCAAAATTTGTTATTTTCGTAAAACCCACAATTATTGAGATGCCTCCTGTTTTAATTTTTGCCAAACCTATAAATTCTTGCCAAATTTGTAATTTTCGTAAAATCGCCATTTGTTAAGATGCCCCTTTTTGTCATCTCATTTGAATATTTGGCCAAACTCTTGATGAGTTTTTCGCATACTCGCCATTTTTGCCCAAATTTCCCTTTTTCGCCCAAAATTTGCCATTTTCTGATAATCGCCAATTGTCAAGATTTCCCTCTTTGTCACCTTAGTTGAGTTTTTGCAAAACCTTTGATGGATTCTTGCCAGTTTCTCTAATTTGCCATTTTCGTGAAATTTGCCAGCTGCCAATAAGCCTCTTTTGTTGTCCTATTTAATTTTTTTCCCAGACCTTTGATGAATCCTTGCCAAATTCACCAATTTCGCAAAATGTCATTTTTGTAAGACCCACGATCATCGACATGCCTCTTTTTTCATCCTGTTTTAATTAGGGTTAGGGTGATAAATATTTTATAAATTCTTGTCAAATTTGCCCTTTTCGTGAACAATAGAAAAGTGAAAAAGCTAACAGGGATAATTCGCCGTATTCACATCTTCCATAATAGGCCTTGTTTTGCATAAGCAGTCTTTAATTTCTCTTGGAACGACTGTAATACCCAGGGGAAATAAAGTGCAAGGGTCATGGAAAAATTGGGGGGGGGGGGGGGGGGGGCAAAGAAGGCGTGTTATGGGAGATGTGAAAATGGCGGATGAAGAGCAAAAACTCGCCTTTCTTTGTATACGCCACTTCCACATTTCCCATAATGCGCCTTATTTCCCCCCAAAAATTTGGCATAAGCAATGTTTTCAATTTCTCTTGGGACGGCTATAATACCCATGAGAAAATAAGGTACAAATAAGGGGCAAATAAGGTGCATTATGGGAAATTTGGAAGTGGCGTATATTATATTTTTTTAAAAAAGCTAGTTTGCTTTCGTCTTCATGACTATGCACGATTCCCATAATGTATGCCTTCTCTTCTTTATGAGATTCTTCCCAAAGAGACGTCAATTCGGTCCTTACTATACTACTTAAATAAGGAGGCACAGCTTTTGATGCACTTTGTACATGAACAACGGATTACCCCAATGATTCAAACGCTAGGGCCGTTTATTCCTGGTATAAACTGGGAAATTCAATATTTAGGCCAGGTCACGTCACGATACCAATTACCGGTAAGCCATTTAAGGCCTCCTTCATATGTAGGAACGTTGTGCAGGGTATAAGGGTTTAGCCGTCCTGGGTGCCAACGTTTCGCGCATTTACGCTCGGCTAGAAGGATGCTGCGCCTAGCCCGATCACCCTTTCGATGGTAGGGGGCCACCGTTTCTCCACACAAACACTTTGAAAGCATGCGCGCTCGCTGTTTTAGACAATCAGAGCGTGCGCGCGCTGTTGGCTTGAGCAAAGGGGTCAGTTTTAGTCTCATAAAATTGATCGTTAAAGGAAGGGACACCCTTTTCCCGGGATAATTTTTCTTCATATAAATGGGGCCTATAAAGTCAGTGCTACTTTGGCTTCCCCACCAACCTACAGCCAGTGGTCAAGCAGGGTACGAGGGCACCCAGGGGGACTTATTTAATGGTGGATGAACTCGTTATAATACAATAGCCATCCCTACAAGCACTGTCAAACCTTCAGTTATAGATGAATATAAAAGCAACTAGTTAACCCTTACAAAACTAGCTCTGGGTCAGTCTATATATCAGGCAAAAAACTGCATGCTATTAACCCTTCCATAAGCTTAATATAAAATCGTTCCTTTCTCATGCATGTCTTGATACCCCTGTACCCTGACAGAAAAGGAAGTGCAACAGAGATAACATTCCCCACAGGTTAGCATCTATAAGCAAACATTCAGATACCGTAAGTATGAGAGGAGGAAAATTGATTCAGGAAAAGGTTAAGATCTGTTCATTCAAAGAATGGTATTCTCTTTGAAATTTTCAGTGTATAGCTGAAAAAAAGAATCCACGTGATATGCCATTTTCCCAGTAAGTTAATACATTATATTTGATGCATGATTTCACCAGCCTTTGTGATGGAGATACGTAGAAATAATAGCAACACATGCACAACTGCTGAAGTGACGTTATACAAAAAATAGCAATTAATAAAATACAATCAGACAATACTAATGAGCACTTAATTTTGCACATTTATTTCAGTTCCTTTATATCATGCACTGAAGACGAGGGAGAACCCCGCCTAAGATCTAAATTGAAGGAATCCATCCCAAGTACATGATGATAATAGTTAATGCTTACAGTGTATTGGCTGGGCTGTCATTAAGAGGCGGGGGGCTGGGATCTCCTCTGGCTACTATGAACGTGGTCCCCAGCTACTTTCATACGAAAATAGCAGAAAAATAGAATCTAAAGAAATCCCTAGCCATTTGATCAACGCCTACTTGTGATATTTAGCCGGCAACTTGAAATCTCGGCGACAACAGTGGAACTATTAGGTAACCTTAAACCTAGTGATTTATTTTACTTGGGTTTGGGTAACATTCCTATTGAATGCAATTAAGGTAAGAACTTAAAAAACTCACTTAAGTCCAGGTTTCCATGCAGGCACTATCATAAATCATTCTATAGGCCTCCAATATCCTTTATATCCCAGACGCTATGATAAACCATAATAGGAAATTTTTTTATGGTTGACATTTATGTGTACGATCAAATTTTAGAGCGAAATATCAGGAAAATGTCTAAAAAAGTCAAAATTGCTAGCAAATAAAAAAGAAAAGCACCTAGCACTGGACTTCCCAATTGGTACCACTTCATGTAAAATCTCTCCCAGGATTAAAGGTTATGAGAGCAAATATCCCAGCTGTATAAATTCTTGCCTTAAGTTTGTTAATTTATTGACACTTGATTTAATAATGAACGATGAATAACAGAAATTTGAGGAATCACGCCCATAAATTTATTTTTCAGGAAAAATGCCATCTTGAATTTGGAGCAATTTAATAAAAGCTGGTTAAAAAGTTAAGGTGTATGTTTCAAAATTACCTGACTCTTATGGGGAATCCAGCATTTAATTAGATCGATAAAATTTTCTTTTTGACTGCCTACCATCGTATACAAGTACTAAATATTTACAGATCTTTATGATTTGATCCCTACCATTATTCTCTCTTTCCTAATGTTAATATCAATACTACAAAACGTTGATTTACTGAACCAAATATCATGACTCAATTGTTTTCCTTTTCTAGTTTGTGAAAATATTGTTCTGTGACGGGGTTCTGTCCATGGAAAACCTGACCTCCCTTCTGAAGAGAGCATCTTTAGGTACAAAATCTGCAAAGATAATGGATCAACATTAGGACCTGTTGATACTGTATTTGGCAGGTATTTAAGTATGGGGTTGGTGGGCTGAAGCATTTGAGAATGGGGTACAAAAGTGACTTATCCATCCGCGGCTGAAAATTCTAACCTCTATGTAATAGTAAATGTGGAACCTGCATTTTGTGTTCGATAAAATCAAAATACCCAGCCTTTTACCTCCCTTCCCCATAACATAACAGTTAATGATAACTTCCATGTGAAACCAGCTCTTGCACATTATTAGACTACTCAATTGGTCCTGAGAATAAACCACATTCTTTGATGATACAGCGGGGTACTAAGGTTACAACCTTGCTCCTGTTATTTCATTATTGTGCTCAACTACTTTCTGCATCTGTTCCTTGACAGCCTAGATAAGTGAGGTTTACTGAATCAGCCTAATCAGAGCAGAAGACAACTTGCTGTTTGGGAGATCTTACCAAGCTTGGATTCGCAAACGAAGTAGAACTTGCTGTCCACACATTAATTTCATTAGGTGCTTTTACTCATCATTGGGCCAGTAGTGAACAACCAGCAGCCATTCACCATTACTTTGAAATCCGAGATGAGCTCTCAGTACATGATGGTGTAATATTCAAGGGCCAGCGATGCATCATACTGCAGACCCTAAAACAAAAGATCAAGCAGAAGCTACACTACTCCCTTATTGGGTCCAAGGTTGTTTATATAGAGCACGGGAGACAGTACACTGGCCAAGCACAAATGCTGAAATCACTGACTACATCCAGAAATGCAACGTCTGAATGTCACTTCAGAGCAACTAGACTAAAGGACCCCTTATCTGTCATGAGCCCACATCAAGGCCATGGGAGAAAGTTGCTACTACCATCTTCACACTTGATGACAAGAATTATCTCTGCACAGTAGATTACTACTCTGGGTACTTTGAAGTGGATCAGTTACACAGCAAAACAGGAACTGTCATCATAAAGAAACTTGAGAGACATTTTGTCACACAAGGAACATCTAAGGAACTGCTAAGTGGCAATGAACCACCCTTTAACTCTGCAGAATTTAAGGAATTTTTGCAATCACCTGGGACTGAACATGTACTAACCAGCTCCCTGGGCTACCGCCAAAACAATGAACGAGTAGAAAACACAGTCAAGACTGCAAAGAGCTAAATCAAGTAAGCCAAAGCATCAGGAGCCGATTATTTTCTTTCTCTACTAACCTGGAGAAACACCCCAACAGAGGGGCTGAGCACCTCGCCAGCTCAGCGTATGTTTGGGTGACGTACGCGAACCCACCTTGAAGGAGATCTGGCCATTGGTGAAAGGTGAGACAGTCAAAGTAATGCCACTTCTCTGTGACAAGAGCCAGACATGGTTCAAAGCAGAAATAGAAGAACTAGCAGATGTGCGATCCTATAACATGAATCTGACAGAAGATGGGAGAATCCTTCGCAGAAACTGCAGACATCTCTGCAGGAGCAGAGAGCCATTCTACAGCTCACAACCTAGTGAGGCTCCTGTAGCCCTGCAACCCCCGGATATGGTCGCCTATCTAGAGAAAGTCCAAAGACCTCACCCAACAAAGGGTCAGTCATTCCTAACAGTGCCATCTTGGGGGGACCAGTCTAAACAGCCAACCAAAACCCCTGTTGCAATACCTAGCAAGGCCCAACCTCTGTGCACGACAAGTAACAAGTCTCACAAGAGCTGGTTGGTTGTCAAAGCCACCTGGCTATTTAAAAAAACTTAATGCTTGACTACACCTGATGATTGTAGGAGACAGTTAAAACATAGGTTTTTTTTCTCGTTCTTTTTCTTGCTTAGACATTGAGCACTTTTGAAACTGTTGACTTTGTTCAAAATGTTCTGTGTTCAGTGCTTTGGCTGATTTTGTTATGCTTTCACTAGTTACAGTGTATTAAGTGCCAACTGTGCAATGAAGTTTTTTTCTATTTTCATTTTATTTGTTAAAAAAAAGAAAGAAGGAAAGGTGTCATGGTAAGCCTGTGGTGGTACGTTGTAACCCACATGACCTAAAAAACAGGTGCTTTTGTAGTAGCTTTGAGGCGATCATTTAAGATTGAATTTGTCTTTATTGAGCATTTGAGACTGCTATCGTTGCACTAAGCATTATTGTGCAGAGGTTCTGAGAGCTTTGATGTTGTTGAGAATTTAATGACAGCAAGTGTCTTCGGTGAAAAGTCAGTCTCAGAAAAAATGCATAATTTTCTTCCTGGTAGACCCTCTTTAAATTGTTGCATGTGACCGCCTGGAAATTCTGCACAATTTCCAAATACTTCTTGTGCACAATCAACAGCCACGAAGATGTTTCATTAGGCTGGTAGAAGATTTTGAGTGATGATAAATCATCTTGCCATAACTTTATCGAGTAGTGAATGTTATTAGCTAATGCACTTTCATGCACACCATAAAAAAGACAACATTTATGCAAAGGACAATATTTAACCACTGGTGCATTTCAGGGAAAATATATACATACATTGTATCAATGAAGCTTATCAGCCAATCCAAGCCTTTGTTTGCTTCTTTTAATCCCTGGTTTTTTATCATGCCTGTAAAAAAAAATTGAAAAGGAAAAGAAAATATAACTCAAGAATTGTTTTTTTTTTCATTAACATTCTAAAATTCATGGACAAGAGAACTTTTATTACATGTCTCTATACAGCTACAGAGAGTGTCTACAGTAATAAAGAAAAGATATAACCTCATAATAAAATTATGACAGGATGTGAGTTTGTGCTATCAGGACAAAGCAGCAATTGGCAGAAGTCTGTATAATTATTCTGAACTTCAGAAGTACATGTATATTAAAAAGTATAAGAAGCCTGTGTGTCTAGACTTTGTCGTTAAAGTCTGCTTTGTAGTGTAAGGTCTTCAGCATGCACAGTTGATACATTATTTAATAACAATTGTTTGATATCAACCTGAAACTACATAGCAGACCTTTTTATTTGCCTCTTTCAAACTGCCCATAATACACCTTGTTTACCCTTGTTTATCTGATACACAGTGACTCAAGTATCACATGTCTTGGAGGAATATAGGGGCTAGGTGGCTGAACAGCATGACAGTTCACAATGGTAGCTTAACAGGTTCTTATAGAAATGGTAGTTAGCACATTAGTTAAGGCTATTTAGGTTCTTAAAAAGGTTATTATTTTCTGAAGAAGAAAAAAAAAGAAATACATGTACAGCTAAGAGTATTTAAAAGTGATTCAACTTATTATTATTTAGCTTGCTGAAAAGTGAGCCCTGAGTTCGTAAAATGCCTTCAATTTTTTCTCCGGTGCGTATTTCTAGCAATTACTGGTGGGGGTGTGCCATCCTACACTTCAATTCCTGACCCTAGACTTATTTCAGACCAATACCTATTAGACACAGAACGATCACAGAACAAATGCTATCAATAATTATTAACTGACAAATCGGGGGGGGGGGGGTATTCCTGGGAATTCATGGTGGGGGAAGGCATGTTGTCTTGCTCTCCAAATCCTGCGATAAATGAAGATGTGTTTGAAGCTAGAGTACTATGCTTTTTCATTGCCTCCTTCAAAAGTTGCTACGATGAGTACCTTTAAATTTGTGATTTTTCTTCACTTTTGTTAAAGTTTAAACCTTTTGATGAGTTTTTTCCCTTTCAAAACGTGATTGCAAATCTCTGTGTGTGTGTAAGTACATCCATTGAATAAAGACATCGCTTAACCTAGCATTGGCACTTTTTTCAGTGCGTTTTACAAAAGATAGTAGGATGGGTCGCTTTGAGGTCTGTCATTACCTTATGTTGAAGTAGAATGTGACAGCCAACGTCTCTTTTTATCTTATTGTTCTTCCTCTGCATGTCAAATGCCATTCCTTACATGAAAGGAATGTTCCAGAAAATGTGCTCATTGTAGATCAACATGTCAAAAAAAATATGGGTATATATTCACTAGGAGAGTTAGAAAGGCTTTAAATGCAATATCAGACAAAAATGAAACTTAAATTTAATTTGCTTTGTTAGTTTTAAGAACTTGAATTGAGAAATGTACTGCTTGTTAACAGCAGTTTATGATCAGTAGAACGACAATAATTTTTGGAATTTCTGGTTAGGTCAAATCAGTCAAGTTATGCTGTCACACTTTTATTTTGGGGGGCAGAGGGATTGGCAGAGGGGTGAATGAAAAATTAATAATGCTTTTTGTTTCTTGCTTAGAATGTCTAACTTGCTTACTTTTTTCATAAAATTATGTTGGAATTATGTGAAAAGTCACAGCCCTGATTTAAAAATGGTACTCATTTTTCTTGTTACAAAAGTCTTTCAAAAGGGTACAAAGTTCAGATGAGTTTATGTTTAACTCTCACCTGAGCTGCTATGTCATCAAATGGTCAGTGACAATGTGGTGGCCTTGACAGTTTGCAAAGACACCCTCTCCCAGGAAAAAAAATCTGCATACCAAATTAGAAGTTATGTAAAAATGACCATAAATTAAAAAGAGGAACTAAAGCATTGACCTCACTGGCATATAAATTTCAGTTGGAGTGACAAGGCACCTATGTCTCCAAAGAGAATTCTGAATGTTGACTTATCTGATATTTACCTAGGTGTACAGAATTTTTTCCACAGATTTTACACGTAGAAGCGGTCAGCAAAGATGGCGGACGTGTTTTGCTTACTGTGTGTGATACATCTTCCATTCACTGCTTAATGCAGATTTTTACAGCGTTTTTCTTTATTTTTTGGTGTCTCCATGCGTCCGTTTATGTAACAAGCGAAAAGCCATCAAATGACAAGCCTTCTCTAAAGGACCTTGAGTCGCTGTTCGATAGCAAACTCAAGCCGATTCATTCCAGGCTAGATGACCTATTAAAAAAAGTTGATGACAACTACAAGGCTCTACAAGCAAGACTTGATTCACTTGAGGCAAGGAAGGCGAGCTTAGAAGCTGAAAGTGCTAATCTGGAATGAACTCGATGAAAGATTCAAGTGTTGTACTTCTAATCAATTTAAAAAAGAACTAACTTCGCATTTCATTAGTCTCTATTAATCTTTACTGATATTTTGATGGTTTATACACATGTATCTATCTATTCGTTTTGTTTTGTTCTGTATGTTTACTTTGGTACCAAGTTTATGATATTTATATGTACCATTGTATTAATTTTGTTGTGCCTCTTTCCTGACTCTCACATTTTTAATTATCATAATAATTATGGTCACCCAACTAGAAATAGCTTTTTAGTTATTTTGAGTGTCCCGCTACTATGTAATTATAATTATAATCTTGTAAATTCTTTTAGTTGTTTACAGTAGTAGGAATAAACTGTTGTTGTTGTTGTTGTTGTTGATATGTGAAATTCAGGATGATAGTGAGTCCAGGACTACTGTAGCTCTTATGCTGAATTTTAAAATACAAAATCCCTTAACGGACATCCTGCTACACTGTATATTGGACAACTAGAGCTGGTCCCTGCTTTACTTTACTCACTTTATAATTAAGATTCTCTAAAAGACCAACATCTCTTTAAGACAGACGCTTTTTTCTGATCCCAGAGGTGTCCATCTTAGAGAGTTGAGGCTAAACCGCACTCACATTTCTTGCAGAATTTTGAGCCAAAAAAGTCTAACAGCGTCATCTTCCAAATCAAAAGCAAAACACATCCACATTGAATTTCCACATTATTATTCTTAGCCACTTTCAGAGAGTCATGCAGTCGGCTGACTGAAATAAATGACTGCACTAATCCCAAACTTGCTATTTGGAGGGCCCTCATATATACAGGAAACTCTTACAACTAAACTTTGAAATAGGTTCTCAATTTCTAAAATCAAGTGTTAATATTTTATTTTCTGAAGGAAGACTTCAAAATCCCCATGAACAATGCTTCAGTTTTTCTTGTTATGGTCAGTTTTTACATGCCCGGTTCGGTAAATAAGCTCAAGCAGTCACTTAACTTACAATTTGGAGCAAAATCAAAAAAGCTCACAACTTCACGATCTATAAAAACAAGAGCTAGCCTAGCTTGAGCTTATCTGCACCATGACTCTAATCCTTATATATATATATATATATATATATATATATAAAAGCCTTTTGAAAGAACTGCAAATAATACCTTACGTCAGAAGCTCGAAAATCATTGCATCCAGGGGATCTCTTCTTCTTCTTACTGGATCATTCAGATTCTTGCTACTGTCCCTCTTCCAACTCTTTATTTGGGCACGAGTTCTAGCTCTCCAACATATGAACATATGCGTTGACCGAGGAAAGTTTCGAACATAATTCGCACTTCTGTAAAATTCTCCAAAAACCCATCAGCCAAAACGCTGGATCAGGAAAACGAAACGAACAAAACTCATGCTACAACCCTCCCCTAGTTGGGAAGTCAAATGGAGAAGACACGATCACAACGAACTTTGATTGGAAGAAACAAAAACCCATTCTATTGGTTGATAGGTGAGAGGACCAAACTGCCACGGAGGACACAACTGCAACGCTACAACCGTTCGCCTCGGATACGTCACCGAAATGAATTGACCGAGAGGGACTGGGAAAACGCCGTACAGGGACTAGGCAATGTAGAAATCATGATCGATCAGCGGTATACTGTCCCGGTTGGGTCCGGTTCGCCGCCTTTTCTTATGTCTGCGAGGACGATCGTATATTTTTCGTACAAATTCGGAAGACTCGGAAATAGTCCTCGGCTCACGACCAAAGCCGCAATGTGACCAATTAATGTGACCTGGTGTTCGCAGTCTCTGAGATACTGGCGTAAAACTCCCCACGAGCTTACGTGGAAAGGAGCAGGAATAATTTGATGCGACTTTAAAGGTATTTTTACTTTAAGTTTTAATCCCTAATAATGTCTCTTTTGACAATATGTTCTCTTAGAATATAAGTAAGGTGCTTAAAGTATACAGAAAGTTGTTGACATGAACTCAGTCGGTCATGTTGAAACGCAGACCATGCAGACTGTGCAGACCGTGCAGACTGAGTGTTATTTCTTTTACTTGTACCTTAATTTTCTAGTAAAATTTTTACTATAGTTTCCCGCTTCCCCACATTACGTGTACTGTGCATCATCGCACCGATGTCAAACCACTATATGATGCTTACACCACGTCATGTTTACCGGCAGATGCAAAGGCGAAGGCCGTTTCGCGAGCAGTTTCGCGCGCTTTTAGCTGCGCCGCTTTCACGGAGGAGCGAGCACGATGGAGGAAGGTAAGCTGTTTCTTTCTGTAACTGTGTTATATAGAGCGTTTTCACATGACGTCACATTTTTCGCGGGAAATTTGAGTCGCCATGTTGGTGTTCCACATTTTCCAACATTGCGGGATATCCTCTCTCAGATTATGCGAACACGCTCGATCACCACGTGAAAAAACGTTATTTAGAGAAGATTTCTTGTGTTGGAATCGATCCTGTCTTGATACCAGACAAAACATACGATCCAGAGTGCCTGCCTCCTGTCGAATCCATGGATTTATTGTCGTTTTTGGTGCTCGACACGAGTTATTACAGTAAGGACCAATTTAAGGCTTATAGAAGTTTGCAGTCTTATAACCAATTGGTTTCAGGGTTTGTAAGCAGCGTTAAAGGACAAAAAATGGGCAACAAATACATCGTGTCTGGGAAAGTCAGACATTCACAAAGAATGAACGATCCATTTGTCGCACTTTGGATAATAACCGAACACAATGGTACGGTTCTCTTCGCTCACTGTGTGGGATGCATGGCGGGTCAAGGGGAGTGCTGCTCGCATATCGCAAGTGTTTTGTTCTACATCGAGGCATGGAATCGAATAAACGAAAAATTAACCTGTACACAGGTAAAATGCACCTGGCTGTTACCCACCGCTGTGAAAGAGGTTCATTATGCCCCAATCGCTGACATTGATTTTCGTTCAGCAAAGAAACTTAAGCGAAATTTGGATGAAACCATCAACAATTTGACGACTACCAAGGGAAGTACAGGCATTCATTCTAATGAGGTGGCGAAGGTGGCAGCTTCCGTCCCAGGTGAAACTGAACTAATGAACTTTTACGCAGAACTGAATTCTTGCAAGTCTAAGGGTGCGGCTTTAAGCTTGATTCACCCCTTCTCGGATGCTTTTGTTTCTAAGAGCAGAGACGTACCAGCTATCTCAGATTTATTTGACAAGAAGTACCTAGACTTCGAGTATCATGACCTACTCAAGGCCTGTGAAAACATTTCCCCCAAAATCACTGATGAAGAGGTGAGGCTCATAGAGGAAGATACCAGAAGCTAGTCAAAGGGCTCTAGCTTCTATCGTCACAGGGCAGGGAGAATTGGGGCATCAATTAGCAAAGCAGCATGTCACACCAACCCAGCACAGCCCTCACAATCACTTATTAAAACAATTTGTTACCCAAACATTTTCACATTTAGTACAGAAGCTACAGAACATGGTTGTAAACATGAAAGTGCTGCTATTGAAGCTTATGAAAAGATCATGAAGGAAAAGCACATCAACTTTCAAGTAACGAAATGTGGCACGTTTATCAATAAACAGTATCCATGGTTACATGCCACACCTGACTTTTTGTGTGGGTGTGATTGCTGTGGGGATGGATGTGGGGAGGTAAAATGCCCCTATTGTTTAAAGGATACAGCCTTGGAGCAGTATATTAACAAATACAACTCTTGTTTGAAGTCAGAAAATGGAGATGCAAGTCTAAAAAGGGAACATGCCTACTATTACCAAACCCAACAGCAAATATTCACTGCTGGAAAGCTTTACTGTGACTTTGTTGTTTGTGGTTTTCATGAACAAATTGATCTCTTCTGTGAAAGAATTTTGCCTGATGTCAGCCACTGGCACTCTGTTGTTTCCAAACTTAATCACTTCTGGAGATACTGTGTGCTACCAGAAATTCTGGGAAGGTGGTACACTCAAAGGCAAAGTTTGTCTAGTTCATCACCTGATCCCAATTCTGCTTGTTTTTGCAGACTGGCAACTGGAGGGCCTGTGGTAACATGCACAAACCAAGCATGCCCCATTTCTACTTTTCATTTATCTTGTTTGAAAATTACAAAAGTACCTAGCAAGTGGTTTTGTCCCTTGTGCCAAAAAACACCAGCAGCCAAAAGTGAAAAATCAAAATGCAAACAGACAAGAGATATTTTGGATGAAGCTCTAAAATTAGATTTTATCTGCACATGCAAACAGAAGCCACTGTGTTCAGATAAACTGCTGAAATGCCATAACCCATTTTGTCAAAGTGGAAAGTTTTTTCATTTGCCCTGCTTAAACTTCAAGCGGATGCCGAACAATGCAATGACAACTTGGGAATGTATGGTGTGTAAATCAGGAGGAAAAACTGAACAAAGCAAAAAAGTTGTTAATGACTCTTTCAATACATCTGATGATGATGTTGTGATAACTGGAGTTTCAAAATGCTCTTCAGAAAAGTCAGCTTCACTTGCAAAGCTGACTGATGGGCATTACCAATTGATTTCTTCACCCAATGGTTGGCTTGACTGTGACATTATCCATGAAGTACATGTTTGTCTCAGAAACATTAATCCAGATGTGGAGGGCTTACAGAGACCAACTTTGGGCCCTGTCAGAAACTTCAATCAAGTTAATGGGGAATTTATTCAGATTTTGCATACTGGTAATGCCCACTGGGTATGTGTAGGCTCAGTAGGGTGTGAAGATGGCACTGTCAACTTGTATGACAGTCTGTATCATAACATTATTCTAAATGAAGTACAAGAGCAGGTACTCAATCTTGTTGGACGTTCAAATTTTACTGGCATTCAAGTTGTCCCTGTTCAACAACAGTCAAATGGCAGTGACTGTGGAGTATTTGCTACAGCCTTTGCTACATGTCTTGCTTATGGTATACACCCTGAAACAGTGCAATTTGATGTCCCTAAAATGAGAGACCATTTATATCAGTCTTTAAAATCTGGTGTATTGAAAATGTTTCCTACATTTTAGCCTGCGTAAGGTACATCTTTGGTTAAAAAATTTTTGAAGAGAAAGAATAGCTGCTTTATTATAGACCAAATAATATAGTTGCCCAATGGACCTGCATATTGGAAAGGAATAATAAATTCACATAGTAGTAATTTTACCCAATGTATACCTAACCTGATAACTTCATTGATCACTAAGTTCTTGATTGACAAACACAGGAATCATTGTTGCCACTAATGTTTGCAAAGATATAAATAATTTGTAAAAGCTAATGAGCTTACTCAAAGGGAACAACAGATGGGGAAAGATTTGTAAGGGCTGCACAAACCCTGATCATCCTGTCAATAAGTGGAATTTTTCCACTTTTCTCTGAACATGTCAAATAATCTATTGGTAGTATTCCTTGCAGGATAGAATACTTTTGCCTCAGGAGTCCAATGACACGCTCGACATGTATTCGCACATTCGCAATTCCTCGTGTTCGTTCCACATCAAGTGGATCAAGTTGATTCTTTCCTCTAGTGAAAGCAGGGATAGCTAACTGTGCCTGGTAGAGTGCAAGACTTTCCCGAATGGTGAACCCTCAGTCTGCCATAACAAGGTCCCCTGGCTTCAAGTGGTTCAATAAACCACACTTATCAGTTAAGTATTTATCAGAGGTCCTTCCTCCCCATGCTTTGGAAGTAAAACAAATAGACCCTTGGGGTGTAATTGCGATGAGCACCTTGACAGTATTGTGGTGTTTATAGCTAGAAAATGTTTGTGCTCTTGCTAGAAGATTTGAAGGTCGCTCTATGAAGATCTCAAAACAGTCAATAATAATAGTGGTTTTTTTTCCAAATGAGAACTGAAAACAAAGAGGCATTGTGTGCCAGAGCTCATCTCGTTCAGGCCATCTGATGATAGGGGAAAGCCTGATATCCATCACAGTTAACCAGGTGGAGAAGGTTCTTGAAACAGTACTAAGAGAAACGCCAAACCTATACGCAAGGTCTTGCAGAGGAACATTCAATCTTAATTTCATTAATACCATAATAAATTCTTGAAACAAAGACAAGCTTTTACTCCTTCGAGTGACGAACGGACTGATGAAAGAAAAAGTTGCTTTGAGCACATCGAAACCCGGCAAACCAGTGTAAAACCTCACTCTGTCATCATGATCAGCAAAATATTCCTCAGTAAAAGGTTGCAGAACAACTCTCTTAAATAAATATTCAAATTCAGTTGTTTGAGTTTCAGCATTTTGGGTAATTTTTCCCCCTGATTCTGGCGTTTGAGTTCCAGCATTCATTGTTTTCTGGTCATGACTTCCGTATAATTCTTCCTTGGTTTCTTGCTCTTTGTCATCAACACTCAAAGCCTCGGCCTCGTAGAAAATCTCATCAGCTGTTTCTCCTGTATCATCAACATTCATAGCCTCAGCCTCTGGCTTGGCCTCGTAGAATATCCCATCAGCTGCTTCCCCTGTCTCATCCACTCGTTTCCCTTTTTCTTCCACCTCCTTTTCTGCGATCTCTGCTCGACGTTTGCGTCTGTTGGCAGCTCTCTGTGCTTGAGCAGCTGCTTCTTCAGGATCCTTTACACGCTGTTTTGAGTGACCAAGATGAAGGGTAGGGACCCAATCTACGTTGAATCGATCCCAATCTTTCGCAGCTTCTCCTGAAACGAAGTGCTGGCTGCAAACCCGATCGCGTTCTAAAATATCATCAGTTAAGTCATCTCTACTTATCGCAGAGATCCACATTCTTCTTCGCTCAGAAGTAAGTTCTTCGGTGTACTCTCCTTGATCGACTATAACACGTGGGACACGAAAAAACCTTACTTTTTCGACGTTAGACCGCTTCTTCCCTGTTTTGTTCCCACAGCTAATGACAAGGCAGAGGACCATGATAAAAGCAATATAAATATTACACTAACGTCTTCTCAAAACTGTAAAATCTGCTCCAAATGTTGCTGTCACGATACGCTCTGGTTATCAGTGGAACACCAACATGGCGGATGAAGTCGGTTACCATGACGATATAGAAATTTGGTCACGTGAGTGAAAACGCTCTATTGCCATGATTAGTTAATTTGTTTTAGTAGAATAAGCTTTTTCAGGTTAAGTGACTTAAAATAAAACCCTTTTCACCTTCCTACAACGGCCACGAGACTGAGAGAGACATTTCCTCAATTTCCTTGATTGTTCCTGATCATCTTTGGTTTCACTCTGTAATTCAAACCGGTGACTTGCCGCCATTTCTTCAAATCTTACAGATACCGATGTCATCGTTGTTAGCTCGGAATATTCGGATAAGACTTTTTTGTTTATGTATTTTTTTTATTGGATTCCGAAGAGTATCCTTGTGGGCGGGTTTTCACTTGGGGATCGACCATTGTATTTTCTCCATGCATTCACGCCAGTAAGTGGTAGTGGTTTGAAACCGACAATCTTGTTTGAGTAAAAAACTTACACAACATGTCATGGGATTACTGTCAGAATATTGTGGAAGAGTAAGAGCTTATTTCGCTGGAGAAAAGCATGCTGTGGGCAGAGCAAAATGGGGAATTTATCCCAGGGCAGTGGTTTCAAAACAAGCCGGCAATCGCCGTGTTCCATCATTCCCTGTTATTATCGGGCCCAGCATGCTTTGATTTAAGGCTGTTTACAAGGAGAGAGGGTTACCCTTTGTAATGTTCTGAACAAAGGTATGAATCATAGAAGATAACACAAAGTTAACACACCGGCCATATCCGTGAAACACATGTTCTATTGTAATCCCAGCATGCTTTGTTACAAGAGGCAAGGCGTGTCACGCCACTATGTAACGCTAAACATTACATTTCTCCTTTCCTTCAGTTAAGAATCAAAGTAGAGTAACGGGGAATAAGCAACAGCAACAATAGATACGATGCAACAAAATTACACTGGTGTAGAATATGCAAATAAACTGGAACAAAAGGGGTTACGTGCCTAATGCAATGTTCTTAACTTAAACGTTCAATAACTAAATGTTCCCAAAGATTGAAAGTTTACAAATCTCAAACGGCATCTGTAAATCAATTCTTAAATCATGTGAGAACAGTCATAACGAATATCCATAAAATACATGTTTAAAAAGCACTTAAAATCAGTCAGTCATCCTTAATCAAATCTCTTCAATGAGTCTCCTTGGGGACACGGATACACGTGCAGACCTTCTAGGCACAGATTCAGTCAGGATCTCAGCATTTCCACCGGGGTCCACTGGGGAATCTGCAAACTCCTGAACTGAGACTGGAATGGGTGAAGGAGGGCTGTTCTTAGCATCAAGGTCAACTGTCTCTCCCTCAAATGCGGGACTGGTTCGGAGTGTTGTATCTTCAGCGAGAAGCTTCTTGAAGTAAGACAAATTACGTGTAACCTTTCGGTCGGCGCTTTCTGTGGTTAGCATACTGTGATGCTTCTTGGTGACGGTTAACGGGGTCAGGTGATAGGGTGTTGACAGCTTCTGTCGCTTTGGTTGTTTCACTAGCACCGTGTCTCGGACCTGAATGTCACAATCTTTGATGGTTCTTGACTCAGCTTGGGTCTTGCTCTTGAGTTTCTGATGAGCGTCTCTCTGGCGCATGGCTACAGGGTCATGATTTTCACCATTTGTCACAACAACAGGGTTGGGCAGCTTAGTTCTAATTGGCCTACCAAACAGGGCGGTAGCAGGGGCAACACCAGTCGTACAATGGGGTGTGGCACGATAGTTGCAAAGGAACTGATGCATATCTTGTTTCCAGTGTGCAGTGGTGCGCAGTACATTGCCAAAGGTTTTCATAAATCGTTCCACTTCTCCATTGGCTTCGGGCCACAAAGGAGACACCTTTCGGTGCTTGAAACCGAGATATCTAGCGAATTGTGCAAATTCGCTTCCACTAAAGGGGGGACTGTTATCAGATTTTACCACTTGAGGTACCCCATAAGCAGCAAATATGCGGTCGAGCTTAGGAATCACCGCTTTGGCAGAAGTACAGTGGATGATCTTGATCTCAGGAAATCTTGAGTAGTCATCAATTACAACAAGGACATAGTGTCCAACAACTTCACAAAAGTCAATACTGACTTGTTCCCAGGGACCATTGGGCAAAGGAGTCATCTGCAAAGGCTCACGGGAAAACTTGGGCATCGCAACTTGACAGGGAGTACACCATTTCACAATAGAATCAACTAGGCTGTCCATTCTTGGGAACCAGACCTTTGAGCACAACAGGGTACGAGTCTTTACTAGCCCTTGATGGCCTTCATGAGCCAACTTGACCACTTGCTTCTGAAGGGCATCAGGAATCACTATGCGACTTCCACGAAGCACAAGGCTGCCATCCACTGAGGTTAGCTCACTGCAGACATTGGCAAATATCTTGAGAGTATCTGGGTCCACTCCCTTCACTGGCTTCAGGTTATCCCACTGGCCAGTTGAGATGAGGCTCTTTACTTCTTGAAGAGTGACATCTTTTCTGGTTGCTTCAATGATCTCTTCACTGCTAAGAGCCTTGGGTGTGGCTTGAGACATCACGAAGTTGACATACTGCTCTGCAGACTCTGCGATGAGATCACACTTCGTGTCACTCTGGAGATGCCTCAAGATGTAGTCTGCTGTATTCAGGTCACCTCTTGCATACAATACTTCGAAGTTGAAGGACTGCAGCTTGAGATGCCAATTCTCAATCCTGGCTGACACTTGGGAAGTAGGGCTGTTGAAGATGGATAACAATGGCTTGTGATCTGTCACGACTTTGAAGCAACTTCCCAGGAGGTAAATACGGAAGTGATGACAACCCCATGTGATTGCCAATGCTTCACGCTCGATTTGAGAGTAACACCTTTCCACACTTGAGAGGGCTTTGCTGGCGCAGGAGATCACTTTGCCACCTTGAGTTAACACAGCGCCTAATCCAACAGGACTGGCATCCACGAGCAGGATGGATTTCGTACTAGGGTCGAAATAAGCCATTACTTCATCTGAGGTGAGACTACGCTTGAGTCTATCTAATGCTGCTTGGTGAACATCTTCCCATTTGAATTCAACGCCCTTGTGAGTGAGGTCGTGCAAAGGAGCCACAATGTCTGCATAATCTTGTATGAAGTGAGACACATAATTGGTCATGCCTAACAGGCTGCGCACATCGCTCACTGAGGTAGGTGCCTCTGCCTTATTGATCGCTTCCACTTTTGCAGGGTCGGGTGACATACCATCTGCACTAAAAACCATGCCAAAAAACTCAATACGTGGTATGTAAAACTGACACTTTTCTTTATTCAGAGTCAAGTTCAACTCCTTGAAACGGGTTAGAACTGCATGCAAGGTCTTATCATGGTCCTCCATGTTAACTCCATAGATGATGACGTCATCGCTAATGTTCTTGACATTGGGAATGTCACTAATAGCAGTAGCAATCACATCTTGAAATTTTTCAGCTGCAGCATTTATTCCAAAACTTAGGCATTTGTACCTGAACAGACCAAAATAAGTGGAGACCGTGGTGATATGCCTGGAGTCGGGGTGCAGGACAAGCTGATGATATCCTTGATTGAGATCTAGCTTGCTAAACACCTTGGCACCGTTGAGGTTGTGTACCACTTCATCAAGGGTGGGCATGAGGTGTCTTTCTCGGGTTATTGCTTTATTGGCTTCCCTCATGTCCACACACAAACGTACGTCACCAGGTTGTTTGGGCTTGGGCACTAAGACCACAGGAGATACCCAGGGGGTGGGTCCGTCAGAAGGCTCGATAATATCCTGTTGTAGCAGGGATTCAACACAAGCTTCAAGATTCTTTCTTTGATGAAATGGGATATGTCTGTGTGATTGATGAACGGGTTTCACATTCTCATCAATATGCAATTTGACCTCAACACTCTTCATCTTTCCAAGACCACTAAAAAGATTGGGGTAATTTTGAAACACATTCCTTTCCACAGACACCGCGTTTGCAATTTGCAGTATCCCCAGATCTGTAGCAGTTGTGTATCCAAGAAGAGATGTCTTGCCATCTACCACAAGAAACTCAGAGTCAACTGAATGACACTTGGATTCCACAAAGGCCTTGAATTTACCCAGCACAGGAAGGGGTTTAGATGAGTTGAAAGCATACACTTCAGCATCACAAAGTTCTAGTCTCCTATTCAACATTTTCGACACATCATGACTCACAATGTTCACACTGGCTCCAGAGTCTACTAAGAACTTGCAGATAACACCATTGACCTTTAATGACGCAAAAGGAGCACTGACCTTGGTAGGGGAATCCACCGTAAATGTGTGTTCATCACCTGAACTCGACAGCGATGAGTGTGGCTTTGACTCTTCGTTTACTTGGTTAACGGTTCGCGGGGGCTTGAAGTTTCGACGTCTTTGCGTCCTGTTTCCTTTTCGAGGTGTTCCACCTTTCCCAGGAGACTGACCCCTTTGAGAGCCTCGACAACACTGCGCATAATGGCCGTATTTTTTGCAGGAGTTGCACTTTCGATTCTGAGCAGGACACCCAGCTTTAGCATCGTGGGGCCAGCTTCCACCACAGTTAAAACAACGAGCTGCCTTGTCCGGTGTTTTAGACTCCTGGGGAAACACAGCATTGGCACTTCCTGGAGATTCTATGTCGGTCACTTGCTGCTCCGAGACCTCCAACCCTCTTGCTTCAGCTAACAGGGCTTCAAGTGTCATGGTCGAATCCCTCAGCGCTTTTCGGCGAAGACGCTGCGAAGTGCATGACTGAATTATTTGAGATTTAACTTCCTTATCGACGTCATTGAATTCACATGTGGCTGCCAACTGTCGCAATCGAGAGTGATACGAGTTCATGGTTTCACCCAAGCTTTGCTTTGCCCGCCGAAACGTGTATATCTCAAATTCCACATTCTTCTTCGGGTCAAAGTACTCTTTCAGCTTCGTTTTGGCCGTTTCAAAGTCTCCACCCATGTCCGGTAGAGTGTCAAAGATTTCAGATACTTCCTCTCCGGCGTAGTACAGTAAAAGAGCTCTCTGTCTCTTATCACCAATAGCAGCGGCAACAAAGAGGTTCTCGAGATGTTTTATCCACTTTCGCCATCGTTGTGCAATCGCACCATCCGCATGGATGTCGAACGGTTTGAAGGAGGGAATCGCTGTAGCCATCACAAAGATGACACACTCGGTGACACAGATAGTTATGAGTGTTTTGGAGCGATTTGCCGATCCTCGTCGCCAATGTAATGTTCTGAACAAAGGTATGAATCATAGAAGATAACACAAAGTTAACACACCGGCCATATCCGTGAAACACATGTTCTATTGTAATCCCAGCATTCTTTGTTACAAGAGGCAAAGCGTGTCACGCCACTGTGTAACGCTAAACATTACACACTTGTGCTAGGGTTACCCTAGCAAGCGGGTTAAAGCTAGCTCTGGTTTACAAGCAAATTTCACAGGTAGGGTACCCTATCACCTGGGTCAACTTTACCAGCTTTGCTAACGTGTTTCGTCATGCATGACATTCTTTGTAACTGTCCAAGATCTGAAATAATCTTGCAGTTCTCTATGGAAAACACGTTGAATTCCCAAAAAAAGGGAAAATATTATCATAGTAGACTGCAAATAACTTTTTATTTTTCAGATGTTTAAAATTAAGCTCAGAAAATGGATAATACTGTTCAAGTTAGCACGATTGCTGGTCACGCATGACGGCGGAAAGTTGACCCGGGTAGGGGAGTTATCCCTAGCAGAGCATTTACAAAGCAGGTAGGGTAACTGTCTTGCTAGGGTAACCCTATCACTCAGGTAGGGACACCCTAGTGCTAGGGTAACCCTACAGTGCAGTGCAGAGGTAAGCGTCCAAAAATTTGTGTGCGAAATGCATGTGCGCAATTTGCGTATACTCGTCTGCATCTGAGTGTGCGTACATTTCTGACGCTTCTGATTAGTATGTATGAGCTAGCTTATTGTCTTCTTCGTGTTCTTATTTTATTGTTAGTTTTAGCGGCTGTTCATGTAAGTCAATGGCTCGATGAGATTTGGGCTACCAGGGAAATGTATTCAAGTAAACATACGTTTATCTACTGACAGCGTGACTCGATCATCATTTTGCCTTGTTGTGAGAGATTCGTAAATTTATGTAATCGACATTCCTTGAGATAAGTGGAGGAATCGATTTGCTTTCCGATATACAAGTTCATTCTAGAACCGTTTCTTTAACTCGAAACATTTCAGCCTATAACTGGCATTGAGCTGAGGTCTCATCAGCTCTTTCCGTCGATAATTCAGCTCCTGGTTAGCATTTGCCAACAGTAGCACCCCGTTTATGAGGGAACCTACCGTGTCATCAACATTCTGAGGTCCTGAGTTTCCCATCAGCTTACTGACCTCTGTCACAATTATTATTATTCCTTTGACAAGACTTTTCTGTACCTTTTGGAATTTCAGGTCAGTTGACCTAGCGGACTCATCCAAATTATGCCATACACCTTGATTGACCTTGTCTCTGATAAGGTGGTACAATTCTTGGGAGTTTCGAGTTGTTTTTTCAGATCCGTTATTTTGTCTTCATTAGCTTTCTCCCTCATCATTTTTTAATGAGGGATGCAAGATCCCCGTCGATGGTGGGGCCAAGATGCTTGGTGAGCTGCAGTGTTTTGGTCAGCTTGCAATTTTCTTAGCGGGAGGCTCACCGTCAACAAGTGATTCGTCGTTGTCCTTATACCCGTTCGAATCACCGTCATCATTGCCATCGTCCGGTTCTTTGTCGACAGAATGCAAGGCAATCAAGTTGCCCAGGCCAGTGAAACCAGCGTTCATTGAATCCCTTGGGCCTTCAAATAAACTCTTGAGGGCTGCCGCGTTTAAAGTAACATTTGAGCTTCCTTCTCTCGTGTTGTCCTTTGGTGCAGGGGGCTTTTTCCCGCCTTTTTGTGAAACTGAAGTTCCAGCCGGTTTTCGCACCTTATTCGTGCCCTGTTCCTCCTTAGCAGGTTTTTCCTTACCCCTAACCGCTGAAGGTGGGGTTGAAGATGGACTGCATTCCTGCATGGTGAAGAAATTTGCAGAGTTTTTGTCCTTAGAGCAAAAATGTGCTTCGACCAAGATGGCATAAGCTTTGCACTGAGTTGGCGCATGCGCTGCGATCTCATGGGATCTCACAGCACGATAATGAGGTAGAATAAACGTTATCTCTAAACCGATATTAAAAGTATGCTGTGACTTCTTTCAGAAATTTCGGTTATGAGAGAGTTTTTAAAACAGTATTTGACCAAGAAACAAGTCGGTTATTTACAAAGTGGTCGCTTTGAGAGAGTTGACTGTAAATGGTATGTGAATCTCACCAATCTCATGTGCTGTTTTCTTTGTTTTCTTTGGCCCTATGTATCCTGGTACACGTCCAGTGTTCTCAATGAAACTCAATGCCTAGTATGTGGTCTACAACACAGGAAAGTGTAGAAAGTCCTAAAGGCCAAATTTGTAATAATTACAGTTATGGTCATCGGAATATGCAAATTCCACGGGACTTTAGGACCTCGGAGTTATTAGGGAGCTTTAAGTAACTGAGGCAAATACTAAACTTTGATAAATTTGAGCTGCCACTGTGCGGCTTTCAATTTTCTTATCTAAAACTGATAGTAAAACCTGCTGTGATTTATTTCAGAAATATGTTAACTCAAATACTGCATAGATAAGTGATTCTCAGCCAAGATTCAAGAATCGAGTCGAGATTGTAGTGAATTTCATTCGCCGTGAGTTTCATTAATCTGTCCGAAACTCAAGGCACGTGTAAATTCTGGCAGAAAAACAGATATTCGTATCGGTTAGAAAAGAGTAGTGGTTTGTTCAGCCAAACAACAACACACAAAGAAAATTAATGGCTATGAATAACAAAGGTAAACACGCACGCATGTTGCATGCATGTGTGCCCGACGCGTATAAGGGGGTGATTTCTTTAGTAGCCTAATCCCTGACCCTTATCCAGTAGTTTTGACACAAATCTCTTGTTGTTGATACCTGATATAAATTTGTCTCTAAGTAGCTGGTCATCCCAATTAGCACAATACTCTATTCTCCTTCCTTGTTTTTCGATGTGTCCTTCCCAGGCTGTGACTGATTCATGGTGTTCTTGTTTCATTTGGGCAACTCTTGTTCTCTACCGACTACATTAGTAGTCCTTCATTCACTATGAAATGTTCCTTCAAATGATTAAGAATAGTCTCTTGTTCCTTCCCTACCTCCTCTGAGAGCTGAAAGCCTGTTCTTCGTTGCCTCGGCAACAATGGCAGAACAAAAAGCTGCCGTAGCCTTGCCTTTTGCTAGCCTAGCCAGTGGTGTTTCCATTCCTTCTTTGGTAGGAGGTGGCAAAGGCTCAGTATTGTACCATCCATTGAGCTGACACCAATCTTTGAGCAACTGAATGAACTTTTCACAATTCTGTCGTGGATCTCCCGAAGTCAAGAATTTCAGTAGCAGGACTGCAGCAACTCCCTGCCCTGATGAGGACGCCATAGCCAGTTTTCCTCAATTTTCTGTGTTCTGGGGACAGTGTCTGAACAGATAATCCCACTTAAATGACACCATGTTGAGGGGCACGAATACTAAATGCGCAAGATGGATGCCATGTTTATTACACATCCCAAGAACTAAGGGAACCAAAATATACATAATGTGTAGGGGAAGATGAGTCAATTGTGTCAGGCTGGACGCATCCATGCATCTGGGCTGACAAGCCAACGGGTCTGCTCTGAAATGCGTCAGTGCACATTAAGACTCGTTAGTATGTATAAGCTGACTCTTTGCTTAGAGGTGTTTTGTGTCAGTGAATGATCAACAAGCTTCAAACTGGTGGATCGGCATTGCACTTGCTAAACAAAATGCAATACACAAGTGCAACTTTTGCTTGCAATTGGAACTTGATGCACATCTACAAATACCTGATCCCAATGCACATCTACATGTATTTCAGTGTCATATTTCATGAATTGAGAAAACAGTCATGTTTCACACAATCAAAATCAAGCTAATGTAACAATAAAGCAAAAAAAAAAACATGTACAAAATTATCTTGATTGCATGCTAATGAGGAACTTCACAACATGACAATCAACATTAGACTTGCCTACAAGTCAAGTTCAAAATTTTCACAAGTGTGAAGCACGAGTTCAAAAATTTTTTTGTTTTCGGTGGCAAAAGCTAGAGAGATCTCAACTTGTTTCTCCTGCAAAAAATTGCATCAAATGACGTCATTTTGGCATGCCCTATTTGGGTCCCTGTCTGTCATTGAAGCAAAGGACTTTGAGAAAGTCTAAATCAACATCAACTTGGTTTCAATTTGAACCTGCTTTTGTAGGCGAAATTTTCCTTGGGAAGAGCAAATTCACATTGAATTGAATTGATGACTTTGTCATAGGTAGCAAGACTTTATGAGGAATGAAAAGGAGTGTTCAAACATAAAAAATAAGAAACATTTAACAGATCTTGAGGTACAATCCTTTGCGTTGACACAAGTTGGCCAAACTCGTGTTTGAAAATAAAATTCACCCTGATGTTATATTTCAATCAACTTTCATAGAAACAATTGAGAATCGGGGGGCTGAATCATAATTTTTGTTGCTTTTAGTAACCTTTTTTTCACAATGCCATTAACATCATTTTTAGTGGCAAGCGCATAATGGCAAATTCTTTTCTGGTAATAATCGCCATCAGCAGGCAAAGCGTAAATGTTCATTCCCTGGTACATAAATCAATTTATTTCATGTTGAATTTGTCGCAGTTAAAATGTAGACTCTTTTAAGTCTGTTTAAGTGTGAGTCTTATGTCATTAGACATCGCCGAAACTTGATCCCTGTAAAATTCTTCATTGCCCAGCACATGACTGAACGGTTACTCTAATACAGTGACCAATGTAGACTTGTCAAGTCTGCATGTTTTTACACTTTTCAACCAGTGGGTGATATGTAGTCTGCCAGAAGTTTGGTGATGAGAATGCAAGAATGAGCTTCTGGAAGAATAGTTTATTTCCACAGTTTGTTTTTTTTGCAGCCCTTTCGAGAAGATCATTCCATAACATTTTCTTTGGCACTTCCTCACACGTATTCTGGTGCAAATGTCACCGCTTCTTAGCAGACTTCAGTCAAGATTTTGGATCAATTTAAGATTTTAAGGGTACGTTTGAGTGTTGCTTTGTTGTAAAGTTACTTGGGATTACAGCTTAACTATGAGTGTGGCTATTTTACTTGTTAAACGTGCCAAGCGTGTAAGCTATTGATTCTCTCGTAAATGTAAATTTATGTATTTTATTTCCTGCCGATTTTGTCGCTGTTAAAATTTTCAGCTCTTTGTAGAACAAGTTGTTTTCTTCAGGTGTATGAACCTAGAATTGCAATTACATAAAAAGTAGGCTGCTAAGCGATGTTCAGATTGAAACCCTGCATGTTACTAAATTTATCTCCAGATTAATCACACCCTCATGAAAAGTTCCTTAGAATGAGTGACTATCAAGCTTCTTCAAACCTGAGAGTTTGTTTTGTTTTTCACAACAATGCACCACTAAGCAAAGCTGTCACAGTGAATAACAAAAGAAAAGTCTTTTCCTTCCTGATGTGTCCAAGCTGACGCAGACGCTCATCAACGCTGAGCTGACGTGTCCATTGCGTCAGTTTTGTGTCTGCATTGTTTGTCAGTGCTTACTTTTATCTTCACCTGATTCTTCTTGATCTGAGTGGGCTGTTGGTTCATTTTCACCAGAACTAGTGCCCTCCTTACTGTCACTGTTTATCCAGCTTTCCATCAAATTATCACCTTCTCTTTCATCAGCAATATTTCAACCAGACTCACTCTATCGAACTAGTCATTGCAATTAGTTTACTGCAAATCTAGCAGTTGTCATTGTTAAATTCCTGCAAATAAGAAGCAGTAAGGTTGTTTGCTTTAAAATGCCAAAAGTTCAGTGTACAAACTCAAAACACTTTAAAAATGGAGGCCAGAGATGCTAGGATACCCTTTGGGTTTGGTTTGGTAGCCAAGCAGCTTATAATTTATTCAAGATGGTTACCCCAGTCAAAATCGTACTAATGTGCCAACACAAATTGAAATTGACCCATGTTCACCCCAGATTCCTTGCGCGCCCTGTACTCCATAAAAAAACATTTTGATTTTGGGGGCAAAATCAAGGGCATTCAGGACAGACGTTTATCAGGTAACAGGTAATAAAGTTATGATGAACTGCAGTCTTGATTGTTTTTAATGTTTATTAATATTTAGTTAACTGAAACCCAGAATGATAATTAAGTTAATACATCTGTGATGGTAGGTGTAGCTATCACTGTGGTCTGCTCTGTTCCGCTGCATGTACGTCAAGAGTGATCGTCAACAGGTGAAGAAGTGGCCGAACACGTGCTCTCGTTGATTTGCACAGATTCTGTAGCGGAGCTAATTGAACTTCTTTCAGCAATGTCACTTGGTTCCTTAGAACTTATCCTGTTTCTTTCAGTAGACTTAAAAAATTTCATGATACCAGCGGCCTCAGAATCATCTTTCTTTCTTTCCCTGACATTATAAAGCAATAATATTTCAACCGGCAGAGATAAGCAATTTGCGTTCATTATTTTGCATACATGAAGTATGAATACCGCTGGTCATTGAGCCTGCAAAATGGACGATGCGATGCGAATGATGCGATCGTCGCACGTAAAGTGTTTACAACCCTTTCAGTTCCGGTAATTATAAGACAGCAATGAAGGTGTAAACAAATGAAATAAATAATAATCTTCTGAGAACATTTAAAAACATTTTGGAGAAATAAGTAGTGCCTTACAGCCGGGTAATTTTCCCGGCTTCCGGCTATTATCTACATCTCTGCTTCAGTGTGTAGAGTCAATCTTTGTAATCTTCCACAGTTTGCTAAATCTGGTTTAAAAGAAAGTCTAAACATGTTCTTTTGGTATTTTTCTTTACATCTTTTTGTATATTTGGTCTGGTATTTGTTTCTGTGAGTGTTTGTTTCACTGCAGCACTTTCGATGGGGGGTCCATTGAAACGTATGGTTGGAAGACCATGTCAATGGGGGTTGCCGAAGTACATTCATCTCTGTGAATCCGTTTTTTTAATCTCTGGAGAGATGGGAAAGAAGCTCTTGGCTGTAAATTCTACAGACAGCGTCTTTGCCGAGTTCCTTGTACATCGAATGTTCAGTTGTAAAGAAAGGTCCTGTTGAAATCAGTTGAAAGCAAAACTAGCAAGTCAATGTAACATGATCAATGCTTTATTAAATAAATTTAATTTAACCCATGAAGCGAGTGATATCCTTAACGTAAACTTATTGTCTGGCTTATCACGTGACTGGATTAAAGTTCTAAAGTAGCAAGAACTATTATTATCAAACCAATCCTTAGCAAAACCTTAAGAAAATGTAACACAGTGATTACAGCGACAAGACTGTATGCAGTGCTGACTCAATGCTTTGCAAACACAACTTCTCGCTTATTCTTTTGAGAACACATACCTAAGCTTTTTTAGAATTAACATAAAACAATAGATTGAGGAATCAAAACATTTGACAGTCGAATCGGGCTTCAGGAAATTCTCACCTGGTGCTTAGATGTTTCGAAATTTTATGACCTTCATTGTGTTCATTGGACTCAACAAAGAATCCATGTGCATTCACTACCGGTTTAAAGTTTGAACTACTTTCTGTGGTGACATTTAACCAAGTCGGCGATATACACTGCATCTTCCTCCATTTGGAAAAGAGTTAAAGTCTCGCTGGCCTCTTTGATACTGCTCTTTAAGCTTTGGTCAAGCGTGAAATAAGCTAGTCTCCCTTGCAGTCCTTTTTAGTATTGTCACACAACACTCCTCAAAAATGGAAGCCAATCAAAATACTGCATTTGACAAAAGAATCGTTTCAAACAGAAACACAAGAGCGCAAAGCCGTTTGGGTGGACATGGGCCTTTAAGTACCGATAACACCCAAGCATTAAGAAGTAACATACAAGTATGCATTTTCTGAAACTACAATAAAAAGTCTTTATTCTCAAGTTGTACAATGTAGTGATTTTTGTAATTTGATAGTAAATTACTTTATTCAAAATAACTATTTTGCATAAATTAACTAACAACTTGATCTAAACGGAAGTTTATATGACATGAAATTTTGCTCATAAATCAACCCTGTACATATTACATTTATTTAGTCAAATTATGTTTTCAGTCATATTATCAGAATACTGTTGAACATCTTATTGTTTTGGAATAAATATATTTTTGAATTATAACCGCACCAAATGTTCACATGAAAACAATAAAAAATATTAAAGGAATATTTTCACTTTCTTTTCCATAACTTCTTCACTTTGAGTAGTGTTTATCAATGTCAGAGTTGTTTTTACACCGATTAAGTCATGTAACTGTATTTTGTGTGGCACGGTTCAAAGCAAGGTTAATACATACATACATGTACTTTATTTATGCTCAAAATTTGCAGACTAGCTGTAGAGCTAATATCTTCAAGAAAATAAATTAAAATAAAATAAAATATGCTATATTACAATTCCAATATTATTTATAAACTATATACAACATAGCAGAGCCCCAGGTTGCTTGGACAGTCAGAACACTGATAATGACTTCCTTTGTGACGTCCCTTCTTGTAGCAAACCCTGCAGTGTTTTGGGGGTCTCTGCCCTGCCTCTGTTGCTAGAATGGGGGCGATAAAGTGTCGCTCAGTGAGCCTTGCAATCTGTTCCTCCTTGAGCAGGTCAGGATCTCCATCATTTCCATGCTTGAAAGCAAGGAAGGGCTTCCTTCCATTATCCCTCTGATACACTGTGAAGCTAGTCAAAAGTGCAAGTTGAATAAAGTGCATTGCCACCTTTTTATACCACTTATTAGATTTTTGTGAATTTCATATGGCTGCATCAGTTGATCAGTGCAATCCACACTGCCCATATATTTGTTGTAGTAAAAAATACAGGCTGGTCTGGTCTGGTCTGGTCTAATGCTGGTTCCTGTGATGTCTGTCTTGTCTGTTGACTGTGGATTGGTCATGAATTGTGCTTGTATACATGTTTTTTGTCCTTGAACGTGAGAGCCAAAAGTTCATCTTTTAAAGTATTATCTATCTATCAACTTTATTGGTCACAAAATGACAATAAATCAATTAAAGAAGAAAGGACCAACAGAAATTGCACGAACGGGAAAATAAAGTGAAAGTTACAGTCAAATCTAATTAATTACTTATAGTTAAAAACAAGATGCGGATAATATTAGTCACAGAAAATTAAGAGCGGTGGAAAGGGCAGTTATGGAAGAGGAACCAGGTGCAGGGCATGTCAATATCATAGGTAGTGTCCAGTTGTTTGTAGGACATCTCACCGATTCTAGTTCTTAGTATCCAGCGAGTGGCACGCCTCTGTACTCTTTGTAAGATTGTTCTCAAATTGACACGAGCAGGAGACCAAACTACCGTGGCATAAGTAAGCTGTGACTTCACGAGAGATAGATAAAGTGTCCGCCTTACTTTGACATCTGATGGTATTGCCATTACTTCACCCTTCTTCAACTTTGCATTTTTCACTTGCTTCGGAAGCCCCTTTTGGTTGCTCCTTATAGTGCCACAAGCCAAGGTTCCATGCTGATGTAGGTACTTGTACAATGGTAAACTAGTATACCAGTTGTCCGTATGGAAATGATAGCTCACTTCTAAAAAAGGGTACATAAGATCAACCACAACTGACTTTCAGCTCTGGCTGTGCAGGCTTGACATCCTCTTAACCAGTATAAATCTTGAAGTGATAGGTGTACCCACTGTCTTTGCCCAACATACAAATTGTGATGCCAAGTAGGGGTCTTTTCAGGGGCATGCATTGCTTGAGAGACAGCCTTCCCTTCCAAAGAAGCAAAGATTTTGTCCCTGGTTTAAATTTTATTTTCTTTTGTTTTGGGGTATGGTAATATATGATAATGAGTTTGAAACAAAGAAAAATAAAATTTGAACCAAGGATAAAATTGAACCACAACATATACACTTCCTGGAGCTTCTCAAACAGGTGGTAAATGAAAGGTCTCAGCTTGTTGCAGGAACCATTTGGGCATTATCATTAAAGTGAAGAAACTTCAAAATCAACTGAAAACGATTGTAACTCATTACGGCATTGAAAATAGGAGTTGAGTACAGAGGATCCTTAGACCATAATAAATCAAGGCAAGGTTTATAAACAATTGCCATAAGAAATAGAAACCCACAAGACTGCCTCATCTCTTCAGGTTCAGTGTCGTACAAGTCACTTGATCGACCCAGATAAGTAGAATAAGCAAATTGTTTGGCATAATGATTAGTTTCAGTTGCAAAACAGTTTGTCAGATTTTCATTGATGTAAAAGGCAAAATAATCATGTGCCTCAAATCCTGCAGTAGGTACCTTTACTCCAGTGGTGCTGGAAATGGAAAACTACTTGGTGGAGTACCACTTGCCATTTGCCAAACAAGCCTAGGCTGCTGTTTTCTTGGCCAAGTTTGTGGCATTTGGCCTCTGCTGCTTTTTTGGTCTTCATCTGAAGAATATTCACTATCAAAGGATCTTCACCCTCTGAATCATGAGAGTTTATGCTTTTGTCATCCTCTTTTGCTCCAGAGTTCTCCTCGAAATCACTAAAATTGGTGTCTATTGGAAAAATTTTCCTTTCTGGAATCATTCCATACCTCATCTAACACATCTTGAGCAGTTTTGTATCTCTCCATATTCAAAATTGAACAGAAATTTTACTTTGCTCTTCGAACTACTTGCTTCTTAAAAACAATATTGCTGATGGTGCACGAAAGTGTTTATGTCCGTTCTATAAACCCATTTTGCTAAATGTGGGACAAGGCACTAGTAGTTACCAGTCTACTAACTTAGCAGTACAGTTTTTTTACTTTGGTTTGAGTACCTACTTTTTTACATTTCATTTCAGGTATTATTACTTAATTGCAGTTAATGTAGGATATGTAACCCTGACTGGCTACTGTACCTGTCCCATGGCTTAAAAAACATTATGGAATGTTGCTGTAAAAGTCAACTCAGGAACTGAACTGTATGTAAAATCATAACTGTGGTAACAACTGTGGGCAAAACTGTTTACACTGAACTTTTAGTAAGACTGACTTATTTCTGTGCCGTTACCAATAATTTAAACTTTGATACAGTTTCTGCTAAAAAAGAAAAAGTCATCTTAACTCACCAGTCACACTCCCTTTTTCAGTGTGAGAGATAGAATGGCTTGGTTTTAAAAGCCTTTTCTTTTGTTGATGCCAAATAACAAGTGTTACTTCATCCTCCTCACACGATGCTTTTGAAACAGCAGCCTCAAAGTTTGCACTTAACTCCCCTGCACTCACAGCATATTTGTGGTCTATCAGTTTTCGTGTCACATCATGCTGCTGGTTTTAAATGTTTTGAATTTCGAGGTCATGGCATTTTTTTGCCTTGTTTGAGGCAAATCTTACAGAACACGGCATCTCTTTCGTACCCTAGGCATGGCCATAAAGGTAGCCAGTTCTGGAGCTTCCTGTCTGCATTTATACTTGCAGTTGGGTGCCTTGAAAGTGTGAAAGGAGTGCTCTTTTCTTCACATTTATCAGTCGTATCATTTATCAGGTGTTATCATTTTTGTGATCCATCTTATCGGACATTTGTTTAAAAGACTTTAAAGGTTTGTTTGCCCTTGACCATCTAATTTTGGAAATGCAAATGAATCCTTATTCATTCGGGTGAAAAAAAGTGAAACGCATGTCATGGCTTGAAAGAACCTCGTTTTTGAGCTGAAAGAGAGGAGAGGTCTCGGGATGAAAATAAACAAAAACGAAAGATCGCCGATCAAGGAAACAAAGACATTTCATGTTTTTATTTTTGGTATTACAAAATTAATACACAGATTGAAGTGCTTATCACCTATTACATGACCAGGGCGCATGCTGTGCTCAGTTGCCAGTTTTTTCGATGCAACTTTTTTCTAAATTAATGCACCATTTGCGCATGGCGCAAGGCCTTCCCAATCCCTGTTAATATATGGTCAGGAACATTGGACACCAGAGCCATTAAATGTGTTTGCTTTCTAGAGCCTATATTGCTGTTGGATTATGTAGCCAGGGGTAAAGTATAGTTATGTCACTTTGAAATGAATTATAATGACAGTTTTAAATGACTCAAATAAATACTAAAACATGAATTTATGTCACTTTTTTTAACTGATGATTAATTACGAAGATGGTGTGTTTCTTTACATTCAGTAGTACAGGGCTGTCAACTATAGGGCTTGAATTTGCAACTGATATGGTTGCCAATGCGACTAACATTTCTCCCTGGTGACTAAAAATTCTGGTTTAGTCACAGACGTAATTCTTTAGGGACAGTCATTCTGGGCCAGTAGACGCTTTCCCTGGCATGTTTTGGGCACCCTTTTATGTCAATATGCGATCTGTGAACTCCGCATGGGACTTCAGGCCCGAGGGATATCAAAACAAGGCATTGATCTCCTTTAGATACGATTCCGTCTTCAACTGAGAGCTGGTTGTACACATTAAAATGTGGCTTGATTTGATGACAGAGATTGTTCTTGGTCTCTGGCCATACGTTCTCGATTACTTTTTGAAGAGCTTTTATTGAGCTATCTTGTTGACTTTGTCTACAAATGTTCTCTAAACTAGTGGATCGGATGGAAAGGACTTCATTGCTTGAATTTTGCTGCGGGGGTGCTCTTGATAGTGTGTCAGCTAAGTACATGTGCTGCCTTTGTTTGAGGTAGATTTCAAGGTCTTATTTCTGTAAGTGAAGAAGCATTGTTTGAAGATGCTTAGGAGCTGTGATAAGAGGCTCTTTGTAGTAAACCTCCAGTGGTTTGTGGTCCCTTTAGACAAAAACATTTTTTTTACTAAATTTCTCTGCTCCAAGTTCCTTTTCAATCTGTGTGTAGTTGCTCTCTGGGATGTGTATGCCTATTGGCTGGCCATTTTCGTGCCTTTGCTAAAGGCACGAAAATTACAATTTATACCCCCTATGTGGACCATCACATTTAGCACATGAGTGCTTAAAAGAGCATCCTGAGCAATAACCCCCTTTATGAAACTTGAAGCAATAACCCCAAGGGACATCAAGGTTCTTAGCAACGCCGGTTGCTGGAGTGGATTTGGCGGCATTAATCCGAGACTTCAACCACAATTCCCAATGTATATTCCCCCAGGGAGGAGAGGTGGGCTGAGACTGGCGCAGAAAACGGAAGTTTTCATCATAATAACACCAATTATGCCCCCTAGCAGCCAGATCCTGAATAGTAGCCCCATACTTCATGAGGCCGGGAGACTCATGGGGATGCTGTGCAGTAAAAATACCGACATACACGTGAAAAGCTTGGAGCCAAACATCTATTGATGTAATATACGTTTAGCTTTGTTTACTTGCTCAAGAGCTAACGATGGAGAAGAGCCTTCCTGGGAGGGTTGGAGTGTGATACGAAATTAGTCCTCAAAAGCTGGATGAACGAGAAGGGAGCCAAAATCACAAATTCATTTTGAATGATTTTGCTCCGAATCTTAGCTGGAATCCGTGCGTCAATTGGTAGGGTCACAGACATGAAAACATCATTGGGACGCTGTGTTCCCGGCAGCGAATTCTGCTCACCTGACAGGGAGCTAGAACTGACTGGACGCAATCATGAACAGCAGGTACCTCGACTGTATCTTCGATGGCAGCATGTCCTTGGACTTGTTGGATATTGGGTTCAGAAGACTGTAAAGAAGTGGACTGTTCCACAGGGAGTGACACAGCAGGTGCTTGAGATGATGTGGAGGGAGGACTTTGTGCTTGCTGGGCCATTGAGCTTAAATTTGAAAGCAATGGCTGCAACCGCTTGGTCACTTCATCTGTTACCCGTGACACCAGCTGATTCATTACAGGTGAAGTTAAAACGGCGGGCTGGTCTGTTGCTGGTGCTGCAGGAGGTTGCTGGGATTGCATAGGAAACAAGGTGACACAGGTTGTGCTGCCAAGGCTTCATGCAGAAGGGAGGGTTGGTGGGTTGAGGATGACGAGCTGCCATCGACAACCAAACTCTGTCTCCTAACGTGCTGCTGAGGGGAGGAGACCAAAGCCTCCAAGGCCTGAGCAGATGGCCGCTTGGATCGCTGTGAACGACGAGGAGGCTACAGAAAACAAGGAAAAAACAAGTACCTAGAACTAACACTGAAGATTCAAAATACAGTAAATAATGTTTTTTAGTAACAGGCATGGCAGACACAGTGTCGCCGCAATAGCCCGTGACCAGAGCAACAAGGGCTCTAATTCAAAATAAACAGGAACCACTAGGGCCCCAAATAAGATAAAACCAGAGCAACAAGGGCCCTAAATATAATCAGGGTTCGCACGTGCCTTGAAAGTCCTTGAAATTTCTAGCCAATTTTTTCCAAGTTAGATTCTAGAGTGCCTTGTATGAAAATATATGCCACTGGCAGAAACGTAGCAACACGTAATAGTAAAAGAACAAATAAATAACACCACTCGGACAGTCAATCAAACGCCCCATGCACATTTGTCATGTTCTTGGTTATATTCATCGCTCTGATTGCTTGAATGTCTGGAATGTTAAGGGCCAATGAAATGTTTTGTACTATTCGCTCTTTCTGCGAAAAGCAAGGTGCATCGAGTGCTTCCTTGTTTGGGTTGGTGTTGATTGTTTGCATTTTGTTTCACGAGTGAAAGATTTAAAACAATGGGCAAGTGTGTTTTCAGTAACTTGTGGCTTCAGAAATCACCATATAAAGAGTGGCTCCGAGAAGTCGAGGGTGACAAGGACAAGGCACAATGCATCGTGTGCATGAAGGATGTTGACATTTCGAGCATGGGAGAGTCGACGCTCAAAAGTCACTTAAAAGGAAAAAAACATCAAACACTGACATCCCGGAAAAGGTCATCAGCAAGCGTTCCAGATTTTTTTGCCGTTTCTTCTCAACGACCAGCAACTAAGAGTGATGATGTGAAAGTAGTTTCAAAATCCGCTTCATCTGAAAGCGGCGAACACAGTAAGCTCAATGCCACAAAGTCTATTGCGAGTTCATCTGGTTCATCAGTGATGGAAAAAAGTGCCACTTGTGATGAGACGTTGAAGGCAGAAATTTTGTGGGCATTGAAAGCGATAATGTCTCATTACTCCCATAAATCATGTGAAGGTACGAGCAAATTGTTTCAAGCAAATGTTTCCTGACAGTAGGATTGCGAGTCAGTTTTCATGTGGAGAAAAGAAATGTGCATACCTCTGAGGGTGTAGAACTGAAGCAAAAGGAGCTAGTCAATGAACTTGAGGAACTTAAAAAGAAAAGGTGTTTAGAAACTGATGTTGACGGTCTTGTTAAATCGGCAGATGAGTTTGCACAGAAAGCAGAGGATACTGGGAAACTTTTGTGGATTACAAAGTCAAATAGTTTGATGAGAACTGCAAAAGAAAAGATGACTCGCAAAGACATTGAGGACAAAATTGCGAATGTTGTGGATGAACTAAAAAAGACAGACTTTCACCTGGCTGTTAGCTCAGCACAATCGCTACTACGAGAAGCTGAACATCCTTTGATTTTGCAGTGTGTGGAGTCCTTGAAAAATGCAAAATATGTCCTTGAAAGTCCTTCAAAAGTCCTTGAATTTTTAGTCCAAAAAAGCGTACGAAACCTTGTAAAATAAAACCAGAGCAATAAGGGCTCTAATTCAAAATGAAAACGAACAAGAACAACAAGAGCTCCAAGTAAAATGAAACATGAGGAACACTGCCCCCCCCCCCCCCAAATAAAATTAAAATAAACCAGAGCAACAAGGACTTAAAATTACAAAAAATTTTTGCAACAAGGGCTGAAAATCAAGATTAATAAAATCCAGCACCAGGGCCTTATAAAACAATACCAGAAAGAGAAAACCACCAAGGTGAGAAAATCAAAGTGAGCGAAGGGCCGTCAAGATAGTTCCTTGATAGCTTTGATAAAGAGAATACTGGCCTTGAGGGTTTAAGTGAACGCCATCAGGCAAGTAAGGACTGACAGTGGGATTACTAAAGCCCGTATGGCGCCAGGAAGAAACGTGGGGACAAAGCTCTAGAACATCAGTGAGATATTGGTTGAGGATCTGCCGCCGCGTTGAAGAATGGTGCTCAAACACGAGGTATCACCTCACAAACACTGATGACTCGTACAGAGTACGATTGGAGCAGTAATTGAACCAAATCATCGATCTCAGAACCGATGACCTCTGGACGGTTAGCAACAAGATCATTAGTTCCTATTTCAAGAATAATAACGTCAGGTTTTAGGGCAGAAACAACACCAAGGTCGTAAAGGCAAAGTTTCTTCATGGTATGACCGCCCACGCCATGCAAGTGAATTACGGCATCACCCAAAAGATTAAAATGTTCGGCAGCACGGGCATCAAAATTGGATCTAAGGTCTGAACTCAGCCTTTGAACAAACGAATGACCTAAGATAAGAAGTGTAGGAGGTGAGCTAGCCATAGAAAAAAAAAGAAAACCAAAGAAAGAAATTCGAATCGAAGAAAGCTGTGAATTCGACCACGCACACGTGCAAGCAAAATGTGAGAAATTGACCAAAACGAAATCGAAAGAAAAAACCCAATCAACATACACAGAAAGTGCGTGACTTATAAGGACAAATGGTCAAAGACGAAACTGTTTAAAGGGATAAAATTAATAAAACTCACCTCGAATGCAAAAACACGTCTTTAATGACCATCAAGATGAAACGAAGTGATGCTCACATGGAAGCCTGGTCACTTGGCAAGCACAAGTACCCTAAAGGGAACACTGCGGCAAAACGTCTACGCATGCGCCAGGTTGAGCATTTCTGGTCTTTTTTTCAGTCACACTTACCAGTCAGATCAAAGTCTCCCGCATGCTCCCTTTGTGCTGTGTGTGGTTCAGTTGTTCTGCTTCATGCTGCCTGTGTTTTTTACTATTTTGTAGTTATTGAAATTGCTTTATGGATAACCAGGCACAGATCACTGAAACAATTAGTTGATTAGATTCAGAAAAGGTAAGATGATAATAACTTGGTGTGTAATTTTGGCTAGAGCTTCAGGTAAACTGATTTTCATTCACGAAAACAAAGTTTTTGACTGTTATTTTTCACTTAACCCGGCTGAAACTAAGACATAAAAAGTTATCATTGCAAGCTTGTGTATTGTGGTTCTAATTTTCAGTTCTTCAGTTTCTCAGTCTTCATGTCTGAAAGCCGATTCGAGCTTTATTTGGAAAATGGCAACACACAATCGCTTCGTAGTTTTAGTTACCAGAGAGTTTTACCGTGTTTTGAAACGAAACTCTTCTGAGTTGATTGCCATGAAACATAAGCTTAATTATACTGTTGAGGTTAGCAGCAAGTTGACCACTCTATTTATTTTTTCATTCTCAGAACCAGAGAGTGAAAGCTGGTTTGATGGCCGGACTTTTAGAAGTCGAACTTTTCACGCCATGTATTTAGCAGCTGGAAGTTTCGTGTTTGCATGAGATGCAGCCTAGCCGCAGTCTGAAATCATTGAAACCTTCAACCAAAGAACAACCATGTAAAAGAATTAAATAGGCATTTTTTTGAATGAAAGTCATTTATAGGCCTGTTTAGTTTCCCGGCACTGAAAACTCCAGGTGTTCGTGACTGCAGTCATGGAAGTCAAAGTTGTTATTAAATCCCGCCCATCTTTTGTTTTGAGTTCTTGTTTTCTCTGATAATAAAAAAATTATTGAACGGACTAAAATTTTATTTCCTGGTTTTTGTGTTAATGATAATGATGACGTCTTTATTTTGGTTTCTTTCATGATCATAAGTATTGTTATTCTTTTCTTAGTTATCACCTTCTCCCAAATTAACTTATGCCAAACCAGTAGCATGCAAGAGAGCCCGTAAAAACAAAGTTGTCATGTCGAGCGCTCGCGACCTGCAAACTTGAAACATCATTTTCACCGTTGGTGCAAACAGATAATCATGTGGTGCAAAAGTTTGACATTAGAAAAATATATAAGCTTTCAAATGAAGTGATTTTTTTTGCCCCCTTTTTTGTCTTTCTCCCTTTTTGCTTTTAAACTTGATGCGACGGCAACGTTATGCTTATGCAATTGGTTTATATACTAGACCAGAAGTAAAAAGCTGAGCGGATGTTAAATTTTGTGCTCATGCGCAGTGTGTTTTGCCGCGGTATTCCTAAGGGGTATTGGCTATAATCCAAATAAATGCCACCCCAAGTCCCAGGCCCCCAAAGAAATAGAAAGTACACAATGGGAAGAAGAAGCATAAAAATTCTATTTGCAAGCAAATATTTTCTTTCTGTAAGTGAAGAAGCATTTTTTGAAGATGCTCAGGAGCTGTGATAAGAGGCTCTTTGTAGAAAACCTCCAGTGGTTTGTGGTCCCTTTTGACAAACACATTTTTTGACTAAATGTCTCTGCTCCAAACACATTGCTAAAGTTCCTTTTCAATCTGTGTGTAGTTGCTCTCTGGGGTGTGTATGCTTATTGGCTGGCCATTTTCAAGATTTGTGGGTCCAAGACCGGTGTTTGATGTGTTGCACTGTAACGCTGTCTCCTGTGCCAGATTTAAGTATCTTAAAACCTCCAACATCTTCAGTCTGATCTTACATTTGGTTAGCTCAACACCCTTTTTCTCCATCTTGCAAGGAGGGCAGAAAGAATCTTGTCGTGTTCATTGACAGCATGTTCTGAGATCTAGAACTGTGACGTACGAAGATAGGGCCTTCTCTGTTTGCGGCACCAAGGCCGTGGAATTAAATGCCAGTTTCGTTAAGAAAGGCTACTGACATCAATGCCTTTAATTAAGCATTAAGAAAAAGCCATCTCTGTAAGAAAGTTTACCTTCAAAATTTGTTTTACATTATTTCATCTGTTATGTCAGAATTTGTAATTTACTAATGATATGTAATTAGTTTATATTTCTAAAGTATACATTGTAAACAAATTGTGTAGTGTAGATTTTGTGGAATGGTTTGTAAAGCATTATGAGCAGTTAGAGAAATAATGCTACATAAATAAACTCATTGTTATTATTCGAAGTTATCGTTTTTACCAGAGATAAGAATGTCATCTGCAGCTGTATACACATCTAGGAGGCCTTCAATTGCTTGAACTAGGTGATGCTGGAAATATTCTGGGGCAGACGAAATGCCAAACAGTAGTAGTGATCAAAGGCTGTGAAATAGCTAGACTCTTCCTCTAAATCCACTTGCCAAAACCTATTTTTAGGTCACACACGCTGAAAATTTTGGCTTTTGACTAGGTCATCAATGACTGGAAGTGGATAATGGCTACACTTCAATGCATTCTTGAGCTGTTTTGGGTGGATGTATACTCTTATCTTTACCATTGGGCTTCTTAACAACCACAAAGCTTGACACCCAGTCTGTTGGTGTGCCAACTGGTTTAACACCTTGAGTGCCAATACCATTGTGTATGCTGTGTGCAACGCCATTTTCACTGTAAATGGGTGTCTCAAAAGAAACATCAAATGCGATGAGGATTTTCTCTGTAGGTACAAACATGTATGCAATTTCTGAAAGGCCATTTAAATGTCTTTTTAGCAAGATTGATTTTAATGAGTTTGACATAATGTGATACCCTTACGACATCCCAACCAACAAAGCACAAGTCTCTTAACAGTTAAAATTGTAAAACTGATACATAATTTTTGGATAACATGATAAAATATATCCAAAAATATCATTGCAAACAATCATGATTTAAGTACATAACAAAGTTGATATGTTCAAGTTCTTTTCACTCTCAACTGATAACCGTATGAAGTACAGATACTTATAATGTACTGTACACAATGAAATAAAGTTTCCTAACAGCAGTTTCTTTACACTGTGTCCTCAAGAATTAAAGGTGTGTTGTTTTTGTCATTTTGAGTGTCGGCCCAATACACAAACGTTTTGTGATACATTTTGAAGCAAGGGTAATAACGTAGGCCAGGTTTGCTTCGGCAGTAGTAGTGGAATTCTTTTCTGATATTCTTCTTGTAGCATACTCTGCACCCCTTCTCACCTCTACCGTGCTTTTCTCTTCCCTGCTGTTGGTGGAATTTGGTCCACAAAATGTCTTTCTGTTAAGTCTCACAACAGTATCCTCTCTGGAAATGTCAATGGTTGTCGTTGTCTCTACCGAAAACAAGGACAGCAATGACATCATGATGAAATTACAAGAAGCGCTTTCGGCCACAATTTTTCTTAAAAACTAGGAAACTCTTCAGGAAAGCAAGCTGCAAGAAGTGAAATGGTAACTTCTTGTACCACTTGAACTATTTTCTTGCTATTTCATGTGGCTGCAAGAGCTGATTTGTATGGTCTACCCCACCCATGTATTTATTGTAGTTGGCAGTGCATTTTGGTTTTTCATGGCAGCATTTCTTCCTGGAGTCATTTCCTCGTTGTGAATTGTTGTGAGCATTGGCACATCTCACTTGTCTTTGAATTTCATAGCAAGAAGTTCATTGCTTCTGTAAGCAATAGCCTCACCTCTCTTCAATTTTGATTGTTTCGCTGGTTCTGGATATCCATTGCGATTACTGCAAATTGTTCCACATGCCAGTGTGCTGTGTTCAAAGAGATGTTTTAAGAATGTTAAACTGGTGTATCAATTATCAACATATAAATGGTAGCCTTTGTGAAGCAAAGGTTGGATGAGGTCAGCAATAACCTTCTCTGAGACTGAAAATACACCTTGTGGTGGACCGGAGGAACCTTGTCTTTGCCAGTGTAAATGTTGAATTTGTGGGTATAGCCACTGTCCTTACATAACATGTAGCATTTTTTCCAAATCTTGATCTCTTTAGAGGGATATACTGTTAAAAAGCAAAGGGTCCTTTCATCAAAAGTAAAGACTTGGCATTAGAGATGATGTTACGTGATGTTATATACACCTCTTCAAATTTCTCACATGGATGATCCATCAGTGGACGTAACTTTGAAAAGTTTGTCTGGGTTAGGGTCATCCGCTTGCAGGCATTTGTGTGTTGTTGTTGAAGTGTAAGGACTTCAGTAACAACTGAAGTCTGTTCCTGGTCATTATTGCACCAAACAATACAGAATAGAATACAGGGGGGCTTAAGACCAGTACAAGTAGAAAGCAGGTTTCTTTATGATTATTTCCTGTTACAAACAGCAGTCCAAGAAACTGTTTTATTTCATGTGGATAAGTTGGATGCCAATTCTTTACACGAATCTTCCTTGATATATTGCCACCAGAGATGAATTGTTCAGTGAAAAGATTTGTCTCGGTAACTAAATAATTTATGAGGTCCTCATTGATAAACAATGAAAAGTAATCAAATGGCTGAAATTCTACCATCTGCACTTGCATTCCACTGTTGCTGGTGAAAGGAATTTCACGTGTTCTCTCTGTGTCAGTGGGAGTCCAGACCGAAGGAGGCTGTTCTTGACCAGACCGTCTTCTTTGTTGCTGTGGATTCCTGTGGGTATTTTCAACAGGTTCATCTGTGTTTTCCTGTGAAGGATCGCTAGCTTTGGCCTCCTCGCTGTCTTCCTTACTTACTAACATATAGGGTGGCAGAAGATTCTAATGATAGGCAGGGCATATACTGGTAAGGCTTCAGGACTGGTAACAGTGATGGCTGTAGTGGGCAGATTGTTCCATAAAGGGATTGTGCAAGCGAAGGAGTACTTGTTGGTGTTGGTGGCAATGTGTCGGAACTTATAGGGGTGTTTTGAGCATGTGCAATGAATTTCCTGTTGAATCACCCCAGTCCTTCGCTTTCACTTCCAGAAGTACTACTAGGATCGTACTTGCTGTCACTGTCAGATGCTTTGCTTCCTCAATCATTCCAAACTCGTGATAAAACATCAGCAGTAATTTAAGGCATTGCTATACTTAGTTTGATAAAATAGAGTTGTAATTCTATGCTTCCTTTAAAAATGTTTATCAGCATAAAAGCAAGAAAACAACATGACAGACAATCATAGCAAAAATCAAACAAGAAGTGCAAAGATTAGATGCAGAGACTTATAGGGAAATAAAACTCATTGCTAGTCTCTCTAAAAACCTTCTCTGAATCTCTGGTGCCGATCAAACTTGCTTTCGGTATGCAAAGAGTTTGACTGAATCTTCATAAAATGTTGACGTACTCAGCATGTCCTGCTGGCATCTGAGGAGAAAAAATTTTGAGATACTCAGTATGTCATACATACACTCAACAGAGTTAATGAATCCAAATTTTTCTAGGTGAGCTAACTATTCTCTTAGCCTCGGCTTCATAATAGAGGTATTCTTCTCATTGGCTTTCTGACTGGTTTTAGTGTTTTGTCTAGTTCCAGGTAAAGAATCTTGTCTAATTTTCCTTTTCCAGCGAACCCATCATAAAAAACTTCCTTCTCATGGTAAGGCCATGAGCTTCTTTCTGGATTTTTAACTTCTCTTGAACCGTGGAGATGTCTACGTAGTGAACTTTACGTAGCTTTATTTGCATTACATTCTTTACATTCTTTGTTGACAACAGTAAAGTCTGCTGTGTATTCTTCATTAAGCTTGGGGTTCAGTCGAAATTTGCAGCATTTCCCAATGGTTTTCTATTTTAGAGCCATTAAACATGCTGAGAACTTACCTGTATGGGGTGACATGGCATTGGCCTGGTAGATCATTACTTTTACACATTACTACATTTATTTGGCCTTAAGTCGGTCTTGGCTATAAGATGAAACCATATTTTTAAAACTTGCTAGAATCATCATAACCAAAAACGAACTATAAGTCCAAAACATGTGGCTATAAGCTGAGACCCATTCATTTTAAGACTTAAAACCCAACATTTTGGTAAAAAAAGGGACCTTCTCTAGGAAAACATACAATTGTTGTTTGGGTTTTTCGCTGCTATGAATCTTTCCTCATGTCTTTATCACATTAAAATGATCACATAAATCGTTTTTCAATCAAAACAAACCACACTGTGGGGGGCATTGGGGTATACTAGAAACAGCAAAACCGAAGAAAAAAATCATCCAAAACCGCAAAAGGATTCAGCCAACACCGAAAACCGCATACAAATCCGTCAAAAACCGATACAATGGTGACAAGTGGGGCATACAGAGCAAACTAAACTAACACTAATTTCACCAAAGTATTCGCGAATGTCATGGACTTTGTCTGAAGCGTTCGTATCTTTTTGTCTGCTTAAATCATAGGCTTTGTTTGTCGCTCTCTCGAGCCCAGACTTGGCGGCTCAATTTCCAAAAAGCCGCTAGTTATGGAGCCTAGTTAACTTAGAATTTGCACACGTCCTCTTTAGAATTGCAATTTTGCAGTCGCAAAAAGCTATAGCTCTGGAAACTTCAATCGAAAATCTCTAATTGAACATTTCCATTTGATAACTAACACCTTAAAGTTTGGAGACTCGATTGTCTAACATGCGATTGCAATGAGCTGAGTCGACACTGAGGAAGCTAACCGGTACAATTAGTTCCTTTTCAGTTTTACATGGCAGCAGGAACTTGCTCTAAGGTTTAATGTGGTAATAAACAGATACTCAAAACAGCAGTCAATTATTGAACCTCACTGCCCTTCCACATCGCGACCTTGCCCTTCCATATCACTCGTCGATGCCCCTAATTCATCTTGCTGGCCCTGAGAATTGTTGTCATCTGCACTGACTTCAACTTCTTCGTCACTACTTTCATCAAATTCTTGCTAGCCTTCGCTAGAGACACTAGCTTCCTCACTCACTTCAAGCTTGTTCAGATCTTCATGGGGTCCTTCATCTTCATCAACTCCGAAGTTCAGATTAACCTTATCACCAACTTCGAGATGGCATTGATAAAGATACTCTGGCAATGTTCCGTGCTTAGCCATTGTAGTTTCCTGCCGCACTTGTTTTTCTTTCAAAAATTCTCGCCACCTTTCCCCTCCTCCTAAAAAAAGGCAACACAATCCACAATTGCTTTTTCTGTTGCTGGCGTGGGAGGCACGTTGGAAGCCATAGCTCGCAAACTGACCAAATGGTTGCCCTGGTCTGCGAGGTCAAAGTCTCGCCTGGCATCAAGGGAGACGCTTGATTCCCTACCATGACATTTATTTTGTCACGCATTCCTCTAAATAACTTTGGCGTTTCGCAGCTATTCGAGACCAAGTGCTGCTCAAATCGAACAGAAACCGGAACCCAAAATAGGACAAAATAGAAAAAACCAAAAACCACATCGGGTACCAAAACCGAAAACCAGGTGCTAAAAAAACGAAAAATCCGCAAACCGCAATGACCACCAAAACCGAAAATCCTAATGCCCCCCTCCACACTAGTTTGTGTTGTTTTCGTCCCTGCTTTGTAAGCAGGCAAATGTTTCAAAGCGCATGTTTGACCAAACATCTGGGATTGTTTACACATTTCTGACATCTTTCATCTTTTTTTGTTTTACACCTTCCCTCATTGTCGAAGGCTGTTCTCTAACGGTAGAACGGTCAAAATCCACACAACAGAACCGCAATTTCCACTCCGATTTACTGTTTTAATTCACTCAACTGTGACCATGAGGTTTACACAAAAGTCCATTTGTCAAAAAAAAAAGGAAGTACTGCTGGTCAGGCTAACTTGTCTTTAAGGAAGGTTGGTCCCTCCATCCAATTTGGTTGGCAACAAATGGCTTGAAGTCGCAGCTTTGATTGCAGACCTAGTACCAAACATTCTCCGAGTCTGTCCAGAAGATGACTCTGTACACAGAAATCACCTTCAGGACATTCTGTGCCCAGGGTTCGCACACGCCTTGAAAGTCCTTGAAAATTGCGGTCGGTGCTGGAAAGTCCTTGAAGTTTGGTGCTAACTTTATAATTTAAGTAGAACTCCAAAGGAAAAGGAGCAAACACAGAAAGACCTTTGAGATAAAATTACCCGTGTTGTGGAAAAACTAAAAAAAAGACATAGAATTAAGGCTCTTTTTGAATTGAATAGAGTCCTTGAAATATGGGAAATGTGTCCTTGAAAGTCCTTGAAAAGGCCTTGAATTTTTTGTTCAAAAACTGGTACGAACCGTGTGTGCCAGACGACTTGAAAGGATGGCACCCATCAGCTCTAGCCTGGGAATTGTCATCGCTTTCACTGGAGAAACACGACTCTTTAAGGCAACAAGGCGAGACGATAGAGTGTTGTCCTGGTATCGGCAAACTAAGTAGGCAGCTGATGCAAAGGCAGCTTTAGAAGCATCTGAAAAGAGATGCAGTTCAGTGGTCTGTTGATTCGCAAGGCGAAGACAGTGGGGGACAGCAATATTGGACAGTTGTGGGAGTTCTGACACCCACTTCTCCCACTTGGCATTTAAGTCTTCTAGTAACAGATCATCCCAGTCAACACCAGCCATCCATACTTCTTGCATCAGGATTTTCGCTCTCACAGTCAATGGTGCCAAGAACTGGAGCACGTCAAATGGGCTGGCTATGGCACTCAGCACATTTTGCTTTGTATGTACTTTGTTGACATTAGGTGGTTCCACTTGGAAAGTGCACACATCCTTGTTAGCTTCCCACATGACCCCAAAGGTCTTGGTCTTAGGTAACTCGTCTTTGCTCATCTCCAGAGTGGAGACTATTGGTTCATTTAAAGACCACTTCCTTAACTTAAACCCAGCTAGGGCCAACAGTTCTGACAGCTGACATCGTAGCTGCTGAGCACTTTAAGTTGTTTCACATGAGTCTAGCACATCATCAACATACATCGAGTCATTTACAGTGTCTGCTGCTTCGGGAAAGTCTAAGGCATGTGTCTTCACATGGGTCTGAAGGACATACTGGGAGGAAAATGGTGAAACAGTGTTTCCAAACAGTAGTTGTGTAAATTCGTAAATGTCGGGATCTCTTGAAGTTTCAAAGTCAAGCCACAGGAACCGGTGATACAGGCGGTCTTTGTCTTGAAGCTCGACTTGCAAGAACATCTCAGAAATGTCAGCTTAAAGAGCTACAGGTGCCAGGCGCCAGAAAACGTGTCAGTACATCAACTACTAAGTCTTTCTGAAGCTTTGGCCCTGGTCGTATGGCACGGTTTAAATTCTGTCATGTTTCACTGAAGCGTCAAAGACGATACGGACCTTAGTTGTAGTAACTCTATCTTCTCTGATCACTGGAAAGTGCAGCAGAAACCATTGCTCCTCAGACTTCTGACTGTATGTAATTCTTCTTCTCATAGTCGTCAAAGATCTTGGTGTAGGCCTTCATCACCTCTGGGCCTTTTCTCCTAAGGGGCTCCTCTTGACTCTTAAGTCTTTCAAATGCTACTTCATAATTATTGGTCAGCTTGGGCTTGCCTTCTTTCCAGGAGACTCCAATCTTGTATCTTTGGTCATTATACTTCAAGGTCTCAGCGACTCGTTCAACTGCTGTCTTTCCTGAGCTGTCATCGTTTGCTTGAAGGTGTCTCTGATCCCCAGGGATTCGAGTTCCAAATAGCACACAAAATGTCATCGGGTGGCAGCGGCTTGTTAACTTGACTACTTCGGTATGTACAGGTTAAATGACAACGAGAGTTCTTACGAAACTCTTCCACCAATGTAGGACCAAATCACACCCAGCCCAAATTGGTCAACCGTGCAACAGGGTCATTTGGTTGGTTTTCACAGACTTCCTTCAACACATGTGATCTTTCACGCGAAAACGTACACTAACGGCTTTCTGTTAAACGGGTGAAACGCACGACTTCCGAACGGGTTGCAAACGGCTCATTCACCCGTTTGAACGGGTTCATCGAACGGCTGAACGGGTTGTTAAGTTTTTCAAACGGCTAACACGAACGGGCGAACGGCTTACGTACCCGTTCGAACGGGTTGTTAAGTTTCTCACACGGCTATCACGAACGACTGAACGGGTTGTTAAGTTTTTCAAACGGCTATCACAAACGACTAAACGGGTTGTTAAGTTTTTCAAACGGCTAACACGAACGGGCGAACGGCTTACTTACCCGTTCGAACGGCTCATCAAAATTTCCGAACGGGTTCACCAAACGAATGAACAGCTTACACTGACGATTATCTCGAAACGACCGCACTTTACAACAGGTAGTACAGTTTCTTCTGGAATGAAACTTCTATTTGGATAGTATCCACAATAACTACTGTTTGCGAACACGCATCTCTATTTTGGGACTGTAATTTTTCCAAAACCTACATCGGGAAAACCTCTCTACTCAGATAGAAAGTTTTTAAAAAAACAAGGTCCCTAGCGCTTTCTATACGTAAACAACTTTATGCAAATTTGATCTGTCGTGAGTTATGAATACGCGGTGAAGATTGCGTGACTGATGAATCATTAGAGAGCCTCAGTTATTTAGGTCAGTTCAATACAGGAACTTTTTCTCTTCATTCTCAAAGAACATTTTAAGCAATCAGATCGCATTCATCGTTTAGATCGAAATTTGTGTGCCGGTAATGCGCAATTTTATGAGTTTATTCCTTGCGATTTACTTAAGATGTTGCTTTTCTTCAAATTCATGCACTTGATAAAATTGCGGGCGACATGACTTAGGATTTCGTGGGACATGACTATGAATTTCAGGCAACGTGACTCTGGTTCCAAGCGACATGACTTCGGGCGAGATGACTTTCGGGCGACTTGACCGGTTACCATATTAAATACTGTATACTGAACGCAGGATTTAGAATGATTTACTTTAACTGTGAAGACGCTGTTGTATCAGTACAAACTTCTTAATTGTATTGCTACTGAGTAACTCCTCCTACTGATTATACTTAATTACACGCGGGGACGTGTGGTTTGTCCAAATGAAAAGCGCCCCTTGATTGTAAAAATTATACTTACGTGCGGGAACGTGTGGGTTGTCCAAGTGACACCCGCCCCTTGAACAACAAACTAACTACAAAATACTAACAGCAACTTAACCTACTGATATGCGATTCTAGTATCATTGTTTAAAACGAGTATGTTAGCAAGGTTTATACTGGCATCCGTTTTATCGATTTAAAATCAAACAATATATGAACTACAGACAAGGTTATCCCAATTCGATTGGAGAAACTAAAAAAAAATCTTGCTTATTAACTAATAGTACTCATGATTTTGTTTGTCTTGTTTGCTTTAAAAAGTCTTAAACGTTTACGGCGCTGGGGCAACCAGATCTTCGGTTCCTGGTTTACAAAACTGACGAATTTCGCGGAACAGATACTGCTTCCGTTCTTGAGATAATCCTTGGGGTTGGAGCTTGGGTGGCAGCGCTGCGGGTGGCAGAACAGCAGGGTTCTTCAGCAGTGTAAAGGATTGTTCAGGAGAAGTGCTGGACTCTTTGAAATAAAGTTTACCGGGTTCCTCTCTCGAAAATCTAAAATGATGGTACTTTTTTATGTTGGGAAACTTAACGAAGTACTGTTCCAGGAACGCAGACCAATTGTATACTGGCACAATGACTTTTCCATCGTGTGTCCCAACGAGCTGGGCCTTGTTCACTCCGGCTGTGCTTGAGGACTCGACCATTCGTGCAAATTCGTAAAGCGATGAGACATGGCTAACCTTGTACGATCTTTTTATGATTCCAAAACAACGATCGGGTCCGAACTTCGTATGACCAGCAATAAGAAATGAGTAACGAATTGATTCATGAAGGTGATTTATGGCTCTCCATGCTAGGCACCAAAGGAAGCAGTTGTTTTTATTTTGTCCCGTGCAGTTGTCAGCATTGAGATGAACGTGACTTTCTCCAAGACCATGGTTTTGAAAATAATGATGGACGTAACTAACTGTTGTGTTGGCTCCTTTTCCAACTTCACTTGCCGGGGGACTGCCTCACACATTACGCCAAAGATTCCACATTTACGTGGGGTTTTAAAGTAAATGGGTCCGGGCTGCATTGGGTTACTCGGGATGTGAATCTGCTGGGCATAGTCAAATGAATAATGCATGGTTGTGTTCACTGAGCAAGGTTCATGTGCTTCATCCAATTCGATTTCCCCTTCAACTATGTCAAAATTTCTTTTTGACTCCACGCAAATGTTCCTGTACAAATCTCTCTCCGTTTCCACGCAATTTAGATGGTCTTGCTGCGCTAAGACGCACTTGGATTTCACTCTGTCCGGAAGATTCACAGACCGCAAAAGTTTCGCTGTGTTTTGTTGGCAAGTTAGACACAAGTCGGTCATTGGCTTGGCGACGACAACATCAGGGTGAAACTGCTCCCATAACTTTGTAAATGTTGTGTAACAAACAGCCTGTTTTCCCGTTTCTTCACATGCTCTTTTAAACACGCGCCATACATTCATCTTTGTCTCGGACGACGAAAGCAGGCGAAGGTCATCATTTTTAAAACCAGGGATTCGGCCAGGAAGTAAAACGGCATTTTCTTCCACGTAGTTTGTTAAAAAATTTCTGACGTCCGCGCTCACGGCTTGGGGTAAGGTGTTGTGTGGTAGCTTTTTGCAGTTTCCATGAACTCTTTGAGCAAGACCATGTTCTTCGTAGTGTTCTTTTAATCTGCGAAACCGTGAGTAACTGATGCCGTAAAGATGTAAAAACATGTCTTTGCAGATGGGACGGTTAACGAACAGGAAACTGCATCGTGAACTCCGCTTCCTTTTTTCACCAAGGATCTCGATTTTCGTGCACGCTTGAATGTTTGCCAGTACAACAAGATCGAGTTCTCCATGTGAGAGTTCAAGGCAATTGTTTAAATTAGAGAGCACAGCTTCCTTCGCGAATTGCTGACAACACTGCCTACCTTTCGTACCATGAGAGCAACCACATCCGTCCTGTAAAAATTTTTCCACTTTAGCTATGATTTCGTCGTTTTCGAGCATGTCTAGTAAATCACTATCTGCCATGATGAAGGTTTCATAAGAAATGATTACAACTCGTCGAAGAACTCGAAGCAAGCGTAACAGAGGTATCCATCACAACGCGCTTTTCTTGACCAATTGGAAGTTGCGTTACCTGTCACACAGTTGTCCGCTTTATGCAAAATTAGACGAGACGAGTCTAAAATTCAGCCGAACTTTTCATGAGTTGAACCTAATTCGAATAGGACTGCCAGTCATTTAGTATTTTCAACAATATGAGCGGTTACCGGCCATATAGCCACAGCGAAAGTTATCATGTTATCAAAATTCTTGTAACGCGCGCCACAGAAAAACAATTGCTTCTACTGGCTGGTTACAAACACGTCACAATCGCCTAGTTTGAAAGAAAATTCTTTTTGTAACACTGAGAAAGAAAATTTGCTTATTTAGTTGTTTGAAACCAAGCAGAAACAAAGACGAAAGTGTCTTAAAGTCCACCTAAAGTTAAAATACTCACATGTTCGTAACACGTCGTGGAGTATGGTTTGGATCCGGCGCTGAGAGGATGTTTATGTTTTGCTGGGCGAAATCCAGAAAACTTGTATTTTTGGGGAAGACGACTGTCATCCTACTTTACATTCATTTACGAACAATGAGTGGTCATTACGGCTACTTGAGAAGACCTGGCAGCAGTTGTTTTTATGAGCAAAAAAATTATGTCTTCTTGTGTAATTTGTCTTGTTATTGCAAGAGAAATTTTCCTGATTTAGTCGGGATTGTTCGGCGATAACAAAAGTGCATAACAATTAGTGTCTTTTTTGTTCCCAGTGAATGTCTCTCGGCCAAAATTTGCTGCAGTTGGTCTTCTGACAAATGTGCTAAAAGCGCAACTTGCGAGTTTTTTTGAATTCAGCTTTATTTTTGCTGCTTCTTGGATCAGGACGTAAAAGGACAATGCCGATTGAAAAATTAGACAGTTCTTCGCTGGTTTCTTCCATATTTTAAAGAGAAGAAAAACTGCACTGCAGCTTAAAAGACGACAACTTTGCAGCGAGGTTAAAAAAAAATGCTTACGTCATCTTATTTACGCATGGGCGTGCGTAAATAAAGATTTTGTTCATGGCGGCTCAATAGGACTTATATAGGGCCAGCACGCGCGCTATGTTATAAAATGATATATTTCAAGTCCTGCTTGCGCACAACTACGAGAATCTGACGTTCTTATTTTGACGCCATTTAAGCTATTTCATTCCACCGTTGATTCGTGGCCACGCGCAAAAAGACCGGGGAACTGTTAAACTGATGAATCAATATTATGAAATCGCAAGCAAACTCGATTGAATCGACTTTACATTGATGTTCCCTTAAAAAGTTCCAAATGAAAAAAGGTGGTTCTTGTGACATGTTTATATGGAGAATTCACGAAAAAAAAACATATTGAAAACTCTGGCACCAGGGTTGTATTTTGCCTTAGTTTCTTGCAATATTTAAGTTATAAACTCAGTTATAGGAGAAAACTTTATTAATTATGAGATAGTAAGATATTATTTTATATACAAAAATGTCGAAACTTAAGGCCCGTTTCAAACGTCGTACTACTGCCGTACTACTGCCGTATTACATCAGCCTGACGTTCCCCAGATACATTCTCAAAAGCCACATGTGATATGTGGGGCCACTTTTTCTTCAGTTCCGTCCAGGGAATAGCTGGAGTGTCGCCAGCGATTTTGTCCAGAACATTAGCCAGTAAAGGACTTGAAAATCTACCATCAACGTTTGTAACTGTCAGTTCCACCTGGCATGAACGCTTTCTAATTTCTGCCCCTCCTGTTCCTACAATAGTCAAATTTAACGTCTGCCCGTACAATTCGAGCTCTTCAACAGCCTCGTGTGAAATGTAGGAACTTGTCGAACAAGGGTCTAGCAGGACATTTACCCTCAGTTCTTTATTGCCGTTGCTTATCAGGGCTGGCAAGATCATTAGTGAAACATGCTCAGTATGTCTAGTGCTGTGTGTCTGTTCTCGAGGGTTTTGCTGCCGTTCTGATGCCGAGCCATTTGCACTTGCTCCTGTACCTTGTGAGGCTCCAACTTCTAAATGAGGCTGCTCCAGCGGTCGAAATGGTGGGGCGTTGGATCATAGTTGGTCATGTGACCAGTCTCCTGTTTTACTGAGAGTGTAGTGCAGATAGCTGCTGTGGCTGGTAAAAGGCTTCGCAAACCCAAGGTGGGTGGTCTATTTTGCAGGTGTCAACAATGCAGCTCTTTCCTTTAGAGCGTGTTGTAAACCTTCTGGCACAGGTTTGGTCGCCTTGAACTCCACTTGTCTCCTCCTTAGCCTCTTCCATTATTTGCACCCTAAGCTCAACCCACTCAACCAGCTACTCATAATTATCTTCTAAAGCACGGTCAATAAGCCAATACTTGTACGATTGAACATCCTCTTCCAAAAGTTTTTCCTTGGCTGTAAGGTTCAAGTTCTGTCCTTGCAACTTCCTGCCTGGCCCACTGTCTTGCAGTGCTATTATTACTCTCTCTAGTATGGGTTGGAATTCCTCCATGTCTGCAAGATTTCGAGGTCAAACCCTTGGCGATGTGCGTAGTGCTGTCAAGTGCTTTACCCTATCTGTAAACGCCGCTGTCCACCATACTTGTTATCAAGCTTGTCTTTTGCTCTCTCATAAGCATGTGTTGATATCATTTTCGTTCCTTTACGTTCTTTTCCTTGAAGACGGAGACAGACAGCAATCGCTTTCTTTGCTTGGTACCAGCTGGAGAAATATGTCAAACGCTCTGGTACAGATGGTAGCTTTGGCTCTTGGATCTGAGTAGCTCTTGCAGAAACTTTCTTGACTGTGGGGTCATAAGGAGGGATTGAAGGATTGTCATTGACAGATTCCCCGCCTGCACATGAGTTCCAAAGAAACTCTGGCCCATTCCATGACAAAGTGTTGTCAATAAGCTCTTGAGGTCCGGCATTGCGGGAAGCTATGTCAGCAGGATTGGATTTCGTTTCTATGTAATGCCACTAGTTAGGCGATGACTGCTCGCGTATTTGCTGAATTTGATTACCAGCGAATACATGGAATCGTCTGGTGTCATTATTGATGTAACCCAGCACTGTCTTACTGTTGAGTCCAGAAGATTTCTTTCATCGGTGCATACTTCAGGTCCTTCCGTGGCATGCAGCTGATCTTTGATGAGACAAGTGCAGCTGTCAGTTCCAGTCTTTGTCCACGCTACCTGAGTGGATGAACTTTAATCTTCGAGTAATTGCGTGTGGTAATTTCGTCCTTTTTTGGTGTAAGTTTTAATTCTTCTCGTTTTCTTTCCTGAGGAATCTTCGGAGTTGGGCCTTTGAATTTGCCAGTGTCTTGGTATTCGAATAAGCAGTGGGATCGATCTGTTTCCTTCTAGAGACTTTTTACTGTAACAGGGCGTGCATTGACATCATTCTGGAATGTCTATCTTAAATTAACAAGGTAACATCAGAGAAATGTTTTGTATTCAATATGGAAACTCCAAGCATATGTCGATCTATAAAGTCCTTTATTTAACTTGAAATCTCGTAACAACTGAAATACAATGAGTAAAAATAAAGTTATTATAAAATCTAATCAAATTGAAATGATCTTAACTTGAGCACGTGGGGCGTGGATGCAGATAAATCTAAACAATACAAATCTTAAGCGTAACAAATCTGCTTACAATTGATAACAATAACACATTTCGGGATCTAAATATAGAGAAACAATACGTTTAAGACATACCACTTTCCCCAGTATACAACTCAAGTATTTGTCACGATCCTAGATCTATCTTTTACAATCTTTTTGGGTCTTTAGCTTGTGGTCCGAATGAAAGATGATACCAATCACTTTTGGAATGTCACTCAAAACAAAGGAGTATTAATTTTAAATGACTGTGACGTAGATCACGCAATAACAACCGAAAATAGCCTTCGTTACAGTGCTTGTGTCTGTGACACTGTCCAAAACTGAGATAGAGGCGGACAAGTTAAGACTTTTTCCCTTTCTTTATCATTATCTCCCATTGCTCCCTTTTGGCTTTTAATGCTTGTCTGTTTTCCCATCACATGTCTGGTAGTTTTTGCTTTTACGACCACAGATCTATAACTTGGTTTTAGATTTAATGTTTGTACGAACTTTTCAGCAAAGAGAGCAGGCTTGTTAAAAATAATTTGCTTCAAAGCTTTCAACCTTTTCATTGCTGAGAAACGGTGTTCACAAGTTGTAGTATATCATCTTTTGATGACAACAAACATGCATACATATCTACAGGCTTTGCACTCCTGTGTCAGTAACTCTTGAGCTCTTGTCAGCCACCTTCTCATCTTCTGAATGAACTGAATAAAAGTGTTCCTTTGGACTGGAAATTTCCAAGTATCCATAGATTGCTCTTTCAGGTTGATTTTGAGGAACTTTTTGTAATGAGAAAACCTCAAAATAAACAAAAAAAAGACAAAATAAAATTTGAAAATGTTAAAATTAATTGTGCAATTGCTAAACTGTTATTTTGGCATAAATGTTTATACTGTTGAGTACATTTGGCTCAAGGCTGCAAACGTTACGTTTCCTTTGGTACGTCCATGAAGCTATGCACTACAGGTGTTGCTCTCATCAGAGGGTTGCAAAAGAAAGGGAGGAATAAGGATGTCCCAACAAGCACGTTTCTCTGAGGCTGAGCTTTCCTTTATTTAGGATGTCATGCCTTGTAATGGCGCAATTTGCTTACACAATGTGCTTTCTGGACTGGGAAAGTCCAGCTTTTTTGAAATCTTGGGCATAAGTTAGGGAGGGAATTATTTCCCAGAGGCTCCTTTTTGAAACAACATTCTTCCGCTTTGGAAAACTTTGTCAATTGAGTCTGAAACATGGGATCCATCGGCAAAGCAATTTATTGTCATATACATTCTCATTTATAACCACCTTAATAGTTTTTGGTTTGTTCTGTATGCTTTATAGTGACAAACTCTTTGTTTTCATTGTTGTGCTTGTACTTGAACGATTTCTTTGTCAGCTCATCCCAATTTCCCTTTCCTCTCAGGCCGAATAATAACGATTGACCCCACACAAATTCTTGTAGCTTTTATAGGCAGTCATTCAAAAAATACGGCTTTAATCTCACCGTTGATCTTGCGTCAATTGGATTCCTGTGTTGCTTTTCAGGTTCTTGTGCTTGTAGTATTATTTACAAACGACTTTAAAAATTTTGTTCACTTGTGTGAACTCAACATCTTTTAGGACATTTCCAGCCGTGAAATAGGTTGTCCCATATTTGTACAGTGAACAGCAGCTCAAATTCCAGTCAAGGCACTTTGTGTTAGATCTTTTTTTGTACATAGTGTAAAAGGGATAAGGTTTAAAGTCAACTATGTGAATGCGATAAAGAGTGCTACAAACAGAAGTTACGAATTTGTAGCTCAAAAAAGTAGAATGGTTCTAAATGATTTTTTGATGCTCACTTTCATTGCGGGCGTTTTAGCATGCCAGATTCTCCATGGTTGCTGGCAACAACGAACAAGCTGGTATGAAGCATGACTAAGGTTGCATCTGCAATTACCATCATAATTCCATTCCTTGCAGTAATTCTCCATGGCGCGATTTCGGGGCAGTGGCAATTTGCCATGAGGACGCGACTGAATGGTAGCAATGTTAGATTGCAAATCCTGATGTGTGAAGGTAGTTTTTGAAATTCACGGATTGTGCTAGCAATAGACCAAGCTGGCCGACCTTGCTCAACGGCGTTGTTTACAGAGTGCAGGGTCCAGAGATGTGTTTGTCGTTAGAATATCAAAACCCGTCAAAAACTTCTCAAAAAATGGGTTATTTTTATCGCATTCAAGTTTCGTAACACATTATATATACCGCAAACCAAGAGATTGAATGCTTGCAAGATCGGATTATGGTAACTCCTTCGGTATAAAATACGGAATGGGAGGAAACAAATTTGGCTTTTTTTCGAATCCCTAAATTCAAATGGAATTGAATGAAATGACCTGATTTTACTAACCTGACCCAGAATTTTTATGTATTTGGCAAATACTGTAGGAAATTGGCATAAAAAGCGTTCAAATTCATTTTCGGCGACTAAAATTTAAGGCTTTTAGATACCACTTGCATTTGCTGTGCACCGCAAGAGATGATTGATAGAAATGTGCCCAAGATCAGAGCAATAAACTATGGTAGGGGGAATGGTGCAAAATTCAACGAATCAAAATCATTACCAACAACAGCCAATCTGCAGTTCAACATTTTTTTCTACATCAACAATAAAATCCGTCCAACTTCAACGATTAATATAATAATCAACATTCGAAATATGCCTAATTCAACAACTAAAGAAGATCAACATCAACAAAAGTTCCTCTTTTCTTGAACGACGATTTGCCCCACAACCAACATCGTACATCGACTTCAACAACAAAACACGTTCAACAATTTGGGGACGAACAAGTGGCTATGGTCGAGGGAGGTTGGGACCCAGAAATTCTAATCACAGGGTATGCTGGGAAATAGAGACATGTGGAAGGTACAAACATAGTGGATGAAGAGGAGAGAATCAGGCGATTTGTCCGAGAGGAGTTAGAGCTAAATCTTGTCTCCAGGACTAGAAATTTAATTCATTCGGCGGCTTCAAGTTCTGTACCTGAATTGAATAATGTTTTTGCGGGCCAAACTGCACAAAGGAACTCTTTTGGGCCGTCATCTTGACCGGCTGTAAAAAGACAAAACATTCCGGGCCATTGGAATAGGCCAAAGAAGACGAAAAGAAAAGGCGAAGCCAGTCCAGTCAGTTCCCAAGACTGTTTGGCTTTTAGAGAGACCAGATGACGATGTTGAGATAACAGACGATGGATGTTATAGTGATTATGCTATAACGGAGGATTCTGTCTTATTAAAGGCTGAAATCGACCTGAAGAGTGACCAGGACGAAGAGGCCGTCAGAGGGGAACTAAAGGCTGTTTTTAAGAAACGATATCCTAACATTGGTCTGTATGATTTTGAGTTTGTGAAGAGGGAACGGAATGTAATTATCACTCCAATAGTGAAAGACAATCATGCATGGGATTTTAGCCACGTCAAGCATTTATGTGGAAACGGAAGACTGTATGTTAGATTGATAACTCATAATATTGATGAAGTTTTTGGCAAAGCTCGTGACAAATGCCAGAAGGATACTGTGGCAGCAACCGGCAGCAATGTTGATTTGTGTAATACCTCAATTGGTACTACGTTAGAGCCTGTTAATGAAAGCTCTGAATCTTCAGCTCAACCTCCATGCTCTATTGATAATGACGATGATGATGATATGTTAAGACCTTCTGGGGTTATCAGCTCAATGCTGGATCAACAAAGAGTGGAAAACCTATCGATGATGTTCCCTAGAATTCCTCATGATGTTATAAGAAATGCAGTGGTAACTTGTGCATCCATAAACACTGCTGTCAATGTTTTGTTGCAGTATGGGAATTTTGATCATGATATTAACCCCAGTACCAGCAGTTGTGATGATAATATCTTTGAAACTGAAGAAAACCCACCACATTCGTGAGGGAGCCTTCCTTTTGTATAGATCGTTTTCACTCACGTGACCATAAGCTTAGCAACCGTCGTCATGTCGCCATATTGGTGGATAAACAAACCGAGTCACGTTTCACTGTGAAGATGGTTTTTTGCATGATGGTTGTGGAAGCCAAAGCGCTCGAGACAAACATCTTCATTTTGCTCGAGTTCCATCAGTAGTCACAAACCTGTAACGTTGTCCAAAGAAACAACTCCAATGATAAAGGACACAGAAGTTCCAGATAAACAACACTATTTATTCAAGTCTCTGTTGAGCGTACAACGAGGATTCTGGCCACATATGGGGCCTTAGTAACAAACCCGTGCCCAGGGCCCGGCGCCAATCATGCATAAATTAACATTGTTACATCTCCCCTTGACAACAAAAAAAAACCAAAAAAAAGAAAACTAATAATAATAATAAAACAAATGAAAATAAAGCAAACAAAACAAAATGCAATTTCTGAAGTCTGACTCAAGCAAGGTTATAATGTCAACTGGCGTAATCATTGAGATATGCTGGTCTGCGGAGGACTCTCCCACTGGAGCTGCATTTCACTGGACTAGCGGCTCGGCCCACATTGTCTTGGGAATTTTGTGCTGGCGGTGGCTCAACTAATGCTTGAGGCACAACAGGTTTTTGTGGCAACTGTCCAGCATGAAGTGGTTCGGGTTCAGGATTGTCTGTGTCTGCATCAGAAAGGGGTGGTCTTGGAGTCTCGGCTGACAGGCGGAGATGTCAATGATTCCTCCTATATGCACTTCCGTCCTTTGTAGTTACTTGGTGTGAACGTAGACCAACTGGCCCCTCTACTGTTGCTTGGGTCCACCGTTGACCCTTCTTAGTGCCTGTAGGTTGAATGCGAACTACATCTCCTTTTTCCAGTGGTTGGAGTGCTTTGGAGCCAATGTTGTAGTAGAAAGACTGTCTGTTTTTCCTAGCTTGTAGGAGCTAGGCTGTTTTACCTGGGTCGGCATCAGTCTGGTTGAGGAGACTGCCAGCTGTGGGTAGGAGGGTCTTCGTTCAACGACCGAAAAGTCTCTGTGCTGGGGACATGCCCAATCCCTCAGTAGGGGTGTTTCGGAAATCAAGCAATCCCAAGTAGGATCAGATTCAGCTTCTAGAGCTTTCAACAGGATAAGGCTGGCAGTTTTCACGGAGTTCTCAGCCTTACCGTTGGACTGCGGGTAAGCAGGTGAGCTGGTGGTATGATCGAATTCATACAGCTCTGAAAACTTCCTAAATTCCTGAGAGCTAAATTGAGGACCATTGTCACTTCTTAGTGTGTCTGGGATTCCATGTCTCGCCATCTGACACTTCAGCTTGTCGATCACTTCTCTGGAAGTTTGGGAACTTAGCTTGTCAACTTCAAAGAAGTTGGAGTAATAGTCCATGGTCACGAGATATTCTTTGCCTTGGAACTCAAACAGGTCGGCTGCGACGAACTGCCATGGTCTGGCTGGTACTGGATGTTGGATCATTGGTTCTTTCTGCTGTTTGTGCTGATATGCATTGCAGACAGAACACTTAGATATGTATTCTTCAATCTCTGTACATTCCTGGCCAGTAGAAGGCTTCATGAGCTCGTCTCTGACATGCTTGAATTCCCAGGTGACTTGAGTGCAGTTTTCTCTTGAGCTCATCCCTCATGTCAGACGGTATGACGACACGGTTTCCTTTAAAGATAACTCCATTCTGCAAAGTGAGTTCTTCTTTGAATGGGAAGTAGTCTTGGAGTTCTGGTGGTAAGTGATGCTTGCTTTCTGGCCAGCCTTGTTTGATCACATTGGCGAGGGCCTTGAGAGCGAGATCTTCATGGGTGCATTCTTGAATCCTACGCAGGGTGTCCTCCCTCACTGGCAGATAGTGAAGCATGTTAATCTCTTCTGCTTCTTTCTCTGTGGGAGACCTTGTGTCTGAAACTGTGAGCACATCTTGACCCTCAGTGACTTCCTGGTGTGGCAAGTAAGCCCGGCTCAGGGTGTCGGCCATGAGAAGCAAGGTTCCTCGTTTGTAGGTGACCTCAAATTCATATCTTTGCAGCCTCAGCAGCATATGCTGTAGCCTCTTTGGGGCATTGAGCAGACTCTTGTTGAAAATTGCTTCTAGCGGCTTGTGGTCTGTCTCCACTAGTACTTTCCTACCATAAAGGTAGGTTTCGAACTTTTCCATCCCAAATACAATGGCCAGCAGTTCCTTCTCGATTTGGGCATAATGGACCTCTGTGGGAGTCAGGGACCTGGATGCAAATGCAACAGGCTGGCCATTCTGCATTAAACACGCACCCAGGCCATGTATGGAAGCATCACACTGTAGGACCGGCTCTGTCTGTGGGTTGAAGTACTTCAGAACCAGTGTACTAGAGATGATCCTCTTTGCTTCGTTTAGGGCAACACCATGGACTTGTTCATCCCAGAGGAATTCTGTGTCAGTCTTGATGAGGTCGCGAAGTGGAGTAGTAATCTCTGACAGCTTGGGCGCAAACTTCTACAAGTAATTTGTCATTCCTAGGAAGCGTTGGACACCCTGTTTGTCAGAGGGTACCGGCATCTCTCTAACTACTTTAACTTTCTCGACGTCTGGCTTGAGCCCCTCTGCAGAGAGCACATGACCCATGTACGAAACTTCTTTTCTTCGTAATTGTAACTTTCCACTGTTTAGCTTTATACCTTTGTCCCTGCACCGTTCTAAGAGTCCAGTGAGGTTCTTGGTAGCTTCTTCATCTGTTGCTCCACAGCCAAACACAAGAATGTTGTCAGCCATGGCTTTGCATCCCTCTAGGCCTGTCAGTGCTTGGTCGAGTCTGCGCTGGAATTCTTCAGGAGCAGGTGAGATGCCAAATGGCATTCTTAGCCATCGATACCTCCTCCAGGGAGTACCAAACGTAGTTGCATAACTGCTTTCTTCATCAAGGGTTACATGCCAGAACCCATTTTTTGGATCTAGCACTGTGAAGCATCGTGCATTCGAAAGGTTGGGAAGCACATCTTCAATTGTTGGTAGAGGATAGTGATTTCGTTTCAGGGCTAGGTTGAGTGGCTTCGGATCCACGCACAATCAAATGTTGCCATTCTTCTTCATGGTGACGACAGTTGCAGATATCCATGCAATTGGGACATTCACTGGGGTGACAATGTTACGGGCTTCCAAACGGTCCAGCTCTTCCCTAAGTTTCTCTTTAATGGCGATTGGTACTTTTCTTGTGGGCAGTTGTACTGGTAGTACCTTTGGGTCGATTTCAAGGTGTAGGTCACCCTCTAGCTTGCCATCCCCATTAAATGCATCTGCAAACTCTTTCAGTTTGTACTCTTGTTAATGTAGGTAAGTCTCTGGCTTTGACCTGTAATGAGACCTGTGTCTGGACTGATAAGATGTTTTCGTTAATCACTGAGATGAGATTCATTTGCTCACTAGCTCACAGACCCAGCAGTGGCTTGCAGTTGCCCTTCACCACGACAAACTCCAAAGCTGTATTTCTTGCCATTTTTTGGATTCACAACTCGGACTCGTTTCTTGCCAAGGGGCTTCTCCTCTGTTTTGTTGTACATGATGAGGGTTACTTCTGCGTTGTCTAGCAGGGGTACACTGTCTTTCCCATATAGCTGTTTGAATGTTTCTTCTGGTATAATGTTCACCGTGGCCCCACTATCCAGCTGAAATTGTACTTCTTGGTCGTTAAGTACCATGGTAGCGAATAGTTTATCCTTTCGATACTGACCGTCGACAGCACACACTCGCTCCTTCACATCTACACTAGCAACATACTCGTCAGAGTCTGAGTCCTCCACTGCGTATACTGGCTTCCGGTTGCGCCTAGCAGGTGGAAACTTGACAGGAGGTTTGGCCTTGGCAGGGGTCTTTGACTTGCATGCCACGGCAAAGTGGTTTTGCATGCCACAAGATGAGCAGGTCTTGCCCCATGCTGGGCACTTCAATTTGTTCCAAGCATGTGTTTTGGTGCAAAATTTGCATTGAATCCATCTCTCAATAGGGGAATCAGGCTTCTTGTCACGTGACAGTTGTAGAGCATGGACTTCCTCTTGGTTAATTTCCTTCAGTTGATGGCTTGTAGTTTCGTACGACCTACAGATGTCAATACAGTCTTTCAAGGTGAGTTGGGATACCTGAAGAAGCTTCTTGCGGGCTTGATTGTCTTTGACACCAATGACAATCCGATCTCTGATGAGGCTATCCTCCAAAATGCCAAAGTTACACGTTTTTGCCAAAGTCCGAAGTGCAGTGACGTAGGGGTCCACGGATTCGTTCAGCTCTTGGTCTCTCTTGTTGAATTTATACCTCTCGTAAATCTTATTGGTCTCTCTAATGCAGTCACTCAAATTAAGTTGCTGCTGAACAGGCAGCTGGTTGAGTCCCCTTTACCTGGGACCAAGTAAGTTTTAAACTAAGCCAATAATTTCTTGGGATAGCACAGTGCTTGATAGACTGTCCATAAGGTTAACATAGCCTGGGGCACAGTTGATTGAACTCACACACACCCAATGATTGTTATTGACATGAAGCAGCTGTACAAAGTCAGAAGATACAATGTCAAATTGCCCAACAGGACCAAGCGTGGGTCTCTGAAATCCCTTGATTTTCTTGTCGACATTTGCTAAAAGAATTTGAGCCTCGTGTATGATAACACAATCAAGCCATCCTGTGGGCGATGAAATTATGCTGAACTCATTCTCTCCAAGGCTCATCAAAGATTTGTATTTCTCAGTCCTTGTGTGCAAAGTTTGAATAAATGTCACCTCATTATCAACATCATCTTTTTGAGGACGGGTCACTTTCCCTTTTTTGGGGCAAGATGGACAAGTCCATGTAGTGTGGCTATTATTAGGCATCCTCTTGTAATTTAGGCATTTAAGATTGAAAAACCTGCCATTCTCACATGATTCACTGTGGCATTGTAGCAGTTTTTCTGATTCATTGGGTTTTGATTTACACATGCAGATGAAATCAAAGCTCATTGTTGGGTTAGGGGTACTGGGACCCTTTTTTTTCTTTGGTTCTTCACTTTTGGCTTTTCTTGATTTCTTGAACTCTGTTAAGTTTCTGCAATGGGGGCAACACCATGTTTTTGGAATGCTTTCAATCTTGAGACATGATAAATGAAAAGAAACAATGGGACATTTAGGATTACAGCAGAGAACACTTTGCTTATCAGTTTTGTTTCTGCAATAGCAAATGTTGCCTGTTTCTGGCTGTTTGTCACTTTGGACATGAGGCATGAATTGCTTCCTGGAGTACCATTTACCAAGCACTTCAGGGAGAATAGAAGTTCTCCAAAATTTGGTGAGCTTGGGCACAACAGAAGTCCAGTGTTTTGTGTCAGGTGCAATTTGCTGGTTAAAAAATGTGGCTGCACCACACCCATCAAAAGCGCACACAACAAAGTCACAGTACTTTCTTTCCACTGTAAAAATTTGCTGCTGCGTCTGATAGTAGTACTTGTGGTCAGTTTTAAGCCAAAAATTTCCAGTGCTGTCTTTCGTCAAGCATGATGAACTTTTTAAGACATAGCTATCAGTCACAGTTTTCTATAGAAAATGGACACTTGACCTCTCCGCACCCTTCCCCACAACAGTCACAGGAACAGAAAGTCTGGGGTGGCATGTAGCCAGGGGTGTTCTTTGTTAATGAACATACCACACTTCACTATTTTGAAATTTCTGTTTCTGCTTCATGACTTGCTCGTAAGCACTGATTGCTAGTTCTTTGTATTCACACCCATGCTTGATTGCTTTGGAAAATATTTTTTTTAACTCTGGGTAACAAATAGACAGAATGAGAGACTGAGAAGGCAATGCAGGATTTGTATGTGATGCTTGCTTGCTTTGAGAAGCTTCCATCCTTCCAGCTCGATGTTTAAAAAAGTTAGCTCCCTGTGACTGGCTTCTAGTGTCCTCCTCAATCTGTAATCTTTGCTCTTCAGAAAGCTCTATTTCTTTCTCGAAACAAACCTGTAGCAGTTCGAGATATTCAAGATCCTGATACTTAGGGTCTGATAAATCATGAACAGTTGGAATTTCGCGGCTTTTCAGCACAAAGCTGTCAGCAAAAGGAGTGACTAGACTGAGGGCTGTGGGCTTGAATTTACAATTGTTTAATTCGGCATAGAAAGAATCCATCTCCTCTTCTGACCGAGCTGGAACACACTTTGACTCGATTTTTGCTCCTCTCAAAGGTTATTGACTTGCGGTTTGTCTGGAACCTTATCTAAGGTTGCATCCAAGTCAGTTTTCATTTTCTTTGCTGAAGTAAAATTGATGTCTCGAACTCTTTCTTACGCGACTTCTGTTACATATGAAGGAAGAAGCCATGAACACTTCACTTGCGTGGAAGACAGTTTTCCGTGTATTTTTGTCCATGCTTCAAGGTAAAAGAGCACGCTGGCTACGTGTGAGCAGGATTCTCCGAGACCAGCCTTACAGCCACAGCAATGAGCAGAAATAACAGTTCCCTGTTTTTTGGTAATGATCCACACTGGAATCAATGAGTCGTTCATTCTTTGAGAATGTCGTACCTTCGCTAAAACTACAAAATTATCCTTGATTATGTGGCCCTGAACACTCGCAATAAATCCAGAAACCATCTGGTTGTACGCTTGTAGGCTTCTAAAAGCTTTGAATTGCTGTTTTGTGTAATAGCTTGTTTTGAGTACGAGGTAAAATAGAAGATCCATCGATTTGACCAGAGGTAAACAATCGGACTTAAAGTTCTTGCCTTTGATTAGCACTGGATCTATTCCAATAACCGAAATTTTTTCGACTTACCGCTTCTTGACCTTTGGCTCCAACTTATTAGCATACTCTGTAAGAGGTATGGGAGCTCTTTCTTCGATATTTTCGCTTGACTTCACTACATTCTCTTGAGGATCGGGAGCCATTTTTAAAATTTTGCGGGAAAAGTGGTCCACCAATATGGCAACCGGAAGGTATGTGACGTCACGTGAAAACGATCTATTACAAAAGTTAAGAAGGAAAATGAAATCAAGGCGGATGCGTGAGAAGTTAAAAGTTGAGCCAGAGGATGAAGTAATGGATGTGTATAGTTATTACAAGAGTTCAGATTTTGATCCATTGATCCCCATCTTCATGTACTTAAAGGGACAACCAGCCATTGACACTGGTGGGGTTTTGCATCAGGTTTTTAGCAATGTTTTCCATGCACTGGCGAACAATAAAGTAATCAAGAACATGTTTGTTGCAAGTGAAGATAGAATACTTCCTGCTTTCAGTAATGAACTAGTTAATGGATTTTTTGAAACCCTGGGTAAAATGATTGCACACAGCCTGGTGCAGGGAGGACCAGGTTTTCCTTACCTCTCCCCGACAATCTACTGGTACTTGGCGACTGATGACCTTCAAGTTGCTTTGCAGAGGGCATCATGTGCAGATGTTGATAACCATGATCTTGTTGATTATATTACAAGGGTATGTGTGTGATTTCACAAAAATCCTCAGTACATTGAACTAGACTTTTTCATGCCTTGACTTGTACAGAAAAACATAGTAATGCTATGCAGTAGTAGAATAGTAGGTTCCCCATATAATAATATGTATTGAAAAACTAGTATCTATTGAAGTAAAAAGAAGTATTTTTATTAACAAGTAAGGTGTACTTTAAAAGTGTTCAGAAAAGCTATTTCAATATTTTTGTAGCTTCATCTGACATGTATTGTACTTGCTCAAGGATGTCACAGGAAGAAAATATTGTTTTGGTAATGGTGGGACGAGTAGCCTCTTGTATCTAAAAATGGGGAAATAGCATTGATTCCATTGTAATCATTCCAATAGGCTAGCAAATAATACAGTAGAACCTCAGGTTCTCAAAACACGCAATAATAATATTCAAACCAAAACAGATTCCCCTTCTCCATTAAAGCAGTGTAAGTTAACCCCTGATTTTTCTAACCTCCCAATAATTGGAACCCAGGAGGTTCGAAAAATTGGGATTCCACAGTATGAGGTAGTGATCTTAATTTCTCATTGATCTTCAGATCATTCTTGCACCAGACAATGAACTGCCTGGTATCTCAGCAGAGTCTGGTTTCCTGCAATTGATGTCAGAGGCTGGAGAGAGTAGAATACTCTGTGTAAGTGAGAAAAGTCAGCTCATTAGGTGTTAAAACGAAAATATATACAAATGACTATTTTTAGTTGTGGTTTTGAAATTATTTTGCTTGGCCGAAAACAGTTGAAAATACAAGAGTGTTTACTGAACAGAGATTATTAGAAACAAAAATTACTCCTTGACACAGAGGATCATCAAACAACATTAATGGACCCTAGTAACTGTTGCAATGAAAACTCATGCAGCTGATATGAGTGTTAAGTATTAGCAACTTTCCTAGTTGAATTTTACCACTGCTACAGTGGAATGCAATGTTTCACTTGAAGGCTTATAGCATTTAGAATGTTCATGCCAACAGGTTCAACCCATGGAGACCTAATGTGTAATTTCTCATCTTCATCATTAATTTTGTTTGTTTCAAATTTGTAGCCTAAGAACAAGATTGATGTTATGCAGTCTCTTATGCTGCATAATATTCTGGTGAGAAAAAAAATCCATTTTGGATCAGTTCAGAGGAGGATTATCCATCTTAGGCTTATCGGATGAGATCGAAAGTTGTCCACAGTGTGAAGGTTGTTTTGTTCATAAAGATGAAGTAAGCAATGAGTCAGTGGCTGGTTGTCTACATTTTATTGTCAATGAGGATGAAGGTGTGGGGAGAGTGTTTCATACGCTTCAAACTTTCATCCGAAATAGCAGTCCAGATGTTCTTGACAACTTCCTCAGGTTTGTGACTGGTTCAAGATCTTCGGGGACATCTATCCTACCAAGACGCATCACAGTATCTTGTGCAGCTTCAAATAGCATATTTGCATCAACCTGCCTTCTTGACCTCAAACTGCCAAACCATTTTGACAGCTATAAAGATTTTGAAAGCTCAATAAGGTCAGTAATTAAGGGAAACACATTCACCACTGGTTAATCACTCATGATTACTCAAGCATATTAGGTACACAACAGTCTAGGGCAAAGTTTTGCAGTAAAAATATTCCTGCTGCTTTCCAGTTTCACTTGGGCCATTATTGTTTCTCCCTGAATCCTTCATTGACTTTTAACAGTAACTGTTAAAAATTTAAGTGTGTGATTATTTTTTTGACTTCATCTTTTGGTAATGGGATTTTTCAGGCTTCCCTTAAAGCTTGAGGGAGTTTGGGGGATAAAAAATTGGTCAGAAACCAATTTGCACCTCCTAGTCACTTTGGAGTACACCGAGTGGGACCTTTCCCTGTTATTTGTTATCTTAACTTAATTCATAACCCTGTTTATCTTTAAAAACCTTTCATTGAAATTTCACCTCCAAGACACTTTGGGAGTACACCGAGTAGGACCTTTCCCTGTTATTTAAACTTAATAATTCAGAACACTGTTTGTCTTTAAAAACAAGAGTACATTGAGTGGGGCCTTCCCCTGTTGTTCGTTATAATTTAAACTTAAGTCAAAACATTGTTTGAAAATTTAGAGTAAGAAACTGCATAATACACATTGGAATAATGTAACAAAATACGTTTAATATGCTAAAATTGACATTTTGAAAAATGAACATTGCTATTTTGTAGAAAACAAGAAACTGGTGAGCAAAGCATTAGAAGCTAGAGTGCAGACATCATACACATGAAATACTCTGAACTATTTCAGGATTTAGGGCTAAATAGAAGTATTCAAACAAAAGAACAATAGAAATAGCACTGTGTTGAATTTGCAGTGTTTTGTGAGTCTAATACCTGCACTCTTATCCAGAGAATTATCGATTTGTTCAAATTCTCTTAGAATGCCTACAATGCTTTGGAAATCCCTACTGCTGGACTGTACATGTACGTACAATGTAGTCCATGAACAGCAATAACAAGTAGGTTTGACATTTGTTTTATTAAGAGATTGTATGTCTCTGTCGGCAATAAACATGTTTCAAATTTAACAAAATGTACTCTTCATTGTGTAACTTGCTTTCTATGCTCCATTATTCAGCTGTGAGTTCTACTGAATCCAAGCACAAGTGAAAAGAAGGGGGGCTTTGTACTCAGATTGCCAAGATCTCCAGTTGTGCTCAGTTTTAAGAGGATGGTTATTCCATGCTGTTTTGAAACTTGTTATAGCTCTGTTTATATGGGGCAGAAACATATAGTGCAGAGCAGATTTGTGAATTGGGTTATCCATATTCAATAAACCATTCTCTTCCATTGCCTGAAATGTGTAATAAAAAATGTGGGCTACACAGCGAAAGACATCCCGCTAAAGCCGTTCGATCCTTTGGTTGTGGGTTGACATGCCTGCCAAGTAGCTTCCTCTGTTAGGGCCTCTCCTTTGTTCTATTTCTTGCCAGATGCCAACATTTTCCCCACCTCAATCTGTCCGAACTCTTGATGGCAATCCAAATGGCTGAATGGCACGTAGGAACAGTTCTTTTACTGTCTCATTATGATTATTTGTTGAGCAGTGGAGCTAAGTGATAAAACGTGAATAGCCATCAATGGCCCCATGTATAACGAATCCCCAGGGTATCAGAGAATGATGGCCATCTATATGCCACAAGCTGTTTGGGCCAGGCACACAGTATGCACGTCGAGAGATGGCAATAGACCATCGAATTCTTGCATTCCTCGGGTCAATTCTCGCCAGGCTCTTACGAATGCGATCTCGCTGGATTCTGATTCCCTGAGATCGAAAATGTCCACAAATCATGGATGATCCAACAAAGCACCCATGTTCTTGCAAAAAGTTCCTAACTTTGTTGTCCAGCTCATCACTAATTTCATCAAATTTTGACAAATGCTCCAACCCATAATCAGCGACTCTTCACTGAATTTTCCAGCGTGAAACCAATAACATTTGAGCTATTTCATTCCAGTTAAAGCCCAGTGTCCTCAGCTCGATTAGAGTCTCCTCATTTATATCAAACTTGGGTCTTCCTGGTTGCCCGGTTTAAATAGTTTCTGGTAAACTTAATGACAAAACGGCTACTTAAGAACATCTCGAACGACAAGGAAAATCGCTGTGATGAATATAGTCCCAGTACATTAGCCGGAGATTGTGTGCAATTTCGGACAATGTAGCAAATGAATGTGAATGTTGGATATGAGGAAGAACATTTCGTGAAGCTTGAACAGCATTTTCAAACCTTTCCAGAAGAGTTTCGTCTAAGGAAAGGTTTGTAGTAAAGTTTGACACTTTCAATTGATCATAATCTAAGACTAACTGTTCCAAGTCTGTAAAAAGAAGATCCACCCGATACTTTGCGTTTGGTTGGTAGCTCCGGCCGCCATGATTGTTTCCGTGTGTCTCTATTTCCCAGCATGCCCTGTGATTAGAATTTCTGGGTCCCAACTTCCCTCGACCATAGCCACTCGTTCGTCCCCAAATTGTTGAACGTGTTTTGTTGTTGTTGAATGTTAATTATTATATTAATCGTTGAAGTTGGACGGATTTTATCGTTGATGTAGAAAAAAAATGTTGAACTGCAGATTGGTTGTTGATGTTGGTAGTGATTTTGATTCGTTGAATTTTGCACCACTCCGCCTACCATAATAAACGGGGATGGTAAGCCTACACGACTTTTACATCATGCCAAAATGCTGCTCGTTCCAATATAGTTTTTTTTCTTCTGCTGGGTAGATCATGCTGTGGAACGTTTTACATTTTCACTGAGCAAATGTGATTTTACCTGCATGTTTCACACTGAGAGGACATGACACACATATCGATGTACTGTGGTCGTTTCTGGTCAGCAGGATTTGCCTTCTGATTCAAGCGCATTTTCTTTTACCTCTTTTGAAGTGCAAAGCGTTTTATTATTACTGAATAAGGGTTCCAATTTTCTCCCAAGTGCCTTCTGGTTCTGAATAACAGCGAGTTTTTTTAGTCTGTGAATGTGATGTTTTTCTGCAATGCTGTATCACACTGGGCCCAGCTCGTTAGTTTTGTTTGGAGAATTTTAAATTATCTCCGATGGTGATGTACAGGTCGTGTGTACTCTTGCAATAAAGCGTGACACTGAGTCAGGCGGAGGTACAAGGCAACGGTAATATCATCATGACTGCAACATTTTTGAGTAGTCCCAACAGTGTTACCTCTTGCGTCTTTGGCTGTGCATTTTGTGACTACTGGGAAGCCTTTGCACAAGTGAAACCTGCTTAAGACATCTAAAACTGTTGACATGTACAACAAATGTCCAGTCTTGAAAGATCTTCACTGCAATTAAAACTCTTTTGCCTTCACATAGGTCTCTAAGATCTTTAAAACAGTTTAAAACTCCCTCCACAGCTGATGTTTTGATTCTCGAATTAGTAACGTCTGTTGCTTTTACGTTTCCGGTCTCCGAGTGATGCGGTTCACAGAGAACCAATACAATACTTTATTTCAAAATAGCAAGCATTGTTAAAAACAAGTGCAGTTATTAAGAAAAAAGAAACCCAGAGGTCAACCCTATATTAAGGATCTAAAAGAGCAAATAAAAATATCTACATTATCTCAAAGCAAGCTGATAAAAAATTATATGATTTTTCAATCTTAGTGTAAACTTGATGTTTGGACTGTTGTGACAATTTACCTTACTTGGAAGATTGTTCCAAAACTTGATTATCTTAACAAAGATGGAATGTTCATAACAGCTTAATTTTGCGAGTTTGGTTTGTGTCTTATATTGGTGGTTGGATCTCGTGTTAGTGCTCTTGCACAGTTCAAATAATCACTGAAGTTTAGACTATTCAGATTAAATACGATCTTATAGCACTCCACCAGAGATGAGAATTCTCTCCTTCATGCCAAAGAGTTCCATTTAAGAATTTTACACCCATCCTCATATGCCATCTCCTGTTTTCTTTGGCCTAGGGTGATTCGTGAAGCTCTCCTTTGTACCTTCTCGATTTCATGGATGTCTTTAACTAGATGAGGTGACCACACCGGGCTAGCATGTTCCAAGATCGGTCGAACGAGGGACTTTTACAAAATTGAAAAAATGTCCTTGCATTTAAGTAAGCCAAGAACCTTGTTTGCTTTATGAACTGTTTCGGGCTAGCGTAGCATGGTACAAGTTTCCTCCCTTGTCCTGTTTGTTACTTGGCACTTTGTGCCCCATTAGCCCTTTAAGCATCGTGCCGTGTGCCAGCGAGGATGTGGCTTGCGGTTATTGATTTTCAAAATGGCGAACATCAAAGTCGATCTGGGTCAGATAAGAAGTGAAGAAATCGTTTGAAGTAGATTCATCAAGGTCCCATTGGGCTAATTAGTCATACTAAGCGACACATAGACATTTTTCGAGGTGAGACTTTAAATAAGTAGTTAAGAGGCTATCCATGAGAAAACCATGCAAAAGGTGCTACAGTGCACATCACAGAATTGGCTCAAACTTTCCACATAGGCATGACTTGGTGAAGTATTGGTAGATATGGTATTAGTTTTGCTCAAGCTTCTTTCTTTTCTTTTTTTCAGGGGGTACCCTTCAACAGCCAAATCTACACTGAAATATTTTCAAATTTTTGTGATTTTTTGAATGAGAATATTTCTGGCAAATTGTACAGCAATCCAGGTGAAACAAAATTCTCACAAACTACTAAGTATACACTCTTAAAGAATGACAACATAATTAGTGTGACTCTTCTTTATTACATTTTCCATAGCATTATTTAACATGACATATGTTAATGAGAAAAATTATGCAAATTTCTTGAGTTTTCAAAAAAAAGTTAAAAAGTTCTCGCAGAGCTTAAAGTAAAATGAAATACTTGATGATTTACGTAGAGGTATTGTCTTTTCCTCGGATATATAAAACTTTGGGTATTGCAATAGTTTAAGAGAAATATGGAGGTTTTACTGGTCACCATTTGCTTACTGATTGTATTACTGATTTAAGATGTTACTACAATTCATGACGATTGGTTACATTTCCCCGGTACTTTTGGAAGAAATTGCAAGAAAAACTTCTCAATAGGAGATTCTAACCTTCTCTGTACATTGTTATGTTTCCACAGGATGATATCTGTCATAAAACTGTTCAAAGTGTACATTCCATTGCCCGTTCGAAAGACTGAGTGGTGCGATAAAACACAGGCTGCGACTTATTTCTCAGATTTGGTGCTGCTGAAAAGGCCAGCCCTCTAATGTCCATTTTGATATTTAACTTGACAACAGTTATCATTTTGTGGACATAAATATTACGACAGAATGGCCTTAACTCAACCACAGCTCTTTCATCCACCATATTGCCTTATGCGCCTGCAATGAAAAACTGATCTGCAGTAATAAAATACATTGAGTAATTAAAGGGAAGTGTTCTTTCGCTTGATGCTTTAGAAAATGGTTTGCTTTGATGCCATTTACAAAGTTCGTTTTTTTGCTTAGTCTTGCAAAGGGTAAGCTTTTTTAAAAATTTTTTTTATAGCCTTATCAGGCGATATAATGAGCTGTTTGTTGTATACAATGAAGAAGAGCCAAGTTATCTTCCAATATCACATAATAGATCTGGTCCTGGTTGTTCAAACGTTGCATGATCCAGCGGATAAATCTCTATCCACTAGATAACGCAATGATTTCCCTAGTACGTATCTGCTGGATAGCGCTTTATCCGGTGGATAGCGCTGTCCAGCTTTTGAACAACTGGGACCTGAAAATTGTTTGCAGGGCCTTGTGTGCGGAGATGGGACAAAATTTAAGTCTAAAACAAAAAAATTTTCAAGAAATGTTTTTATTCTTATGAAGTGCCCTTGGAGAGCACAGGTGATAATGGGCGTTGTTAACAGGTATCTGCTCTCTAGCTGCTTATTAGCTCCGCCCCATCTTTTTATCAACGGCTTTTAAGTTCCTTCTATAAGCCCACAACCTGAAAAACTTTCTCTCGCATGGACTCTTGTTCTCCTCTCTCAACAAGGGCATCGAGCATATCTTCTTCCTCTGACACAGTCTTCTTGTTTAAAGAAAGCTTCCCACTCTTAGCGACCGATGCGAGACGAGAAAAGTATGATGTAACTTGTTGCACGCTGAGCCAGTCTTTAGAAGAAAACAATTTTAAGCCATCTGGTCCATGAAGTGACTTCATGTTTGAGGCAACAACGGCAGGGTAGCTCTTATTTCCTGTATCTTCTCCATCGGGAAACAGTTTAAGGAGGTACTCCTTGACATGTTCTGAAAATCGCCCTCAATCGGGTACTTCCCTGGGTGGTCCCTCTTTTCATTAGATTATCATAGCGAACGAACTTTCCTTCTCCAACATTGAAGGCTTTCCACATCCTGATTCCATCTGCACAAAACTTGAAGTTTGAAAACATCTGTACTCCGTTCCAGTTGTGATTATGCAGATCCTGTGTGCTAGTGTCCACCTTTACAACTGATGCACGGCAACCTCTAACTCTGGAGTAAGAATCTATTGCTTTCTTCATATCTATTGCTTTCTTAACTTCATTTCCTGCATTGGCGTACTGGCGTATGTGACTATTTAAAGGAGAAATATTGCGATCGGATATATCTTTGCCTCTGTTTGATTCACTGAAGTCGTATCGGCTTGTAGTTACACCTGTACGTTGACTAATACCAGGAATACTTAGCAAAAAAAGAGCACAGTGATAACGTCCAGCATTATCACTACGTGCAAACGCCTCGACAATCTCAGGCGACTTCCTCTTTATTTCCATAAGCGTGTTCTCATAAAGAGATGCAACAGCAAACCAGTTCTGGCTGCAGTGATCCAGCAGATGAACGTATGTCCTTACCTATACATATGAACATAAGAAATAATGTTACACTATCAGCTCTCCATGGCGCTAATAAAGTACAACACGAAAACTCATTGACGTTCAAATACCTACTTTTCGGGTAATCCTATCTGTTGTCCACTTGTTGTTTCATCCACTGACTATAACTGTGCCTAGTATCTTCCTGCACTCCATAGCTAAAGATTTCAAGGGATTATTTCCTCAGTAGAATGTGCAACTAAAGTAACCCTAACCTAACCCTATCCTATTAACCTGTCTCGCAGACACTGACCTAACCCCACTGTCAATACCTAATTTATACATTACCTTTACCGTATTTTGCACAGCAAGTGAATGTGGATAACACTACAGTTACTCAGGGAAGAAGAAAACTCAGCATCTTGCTGCTAATTAGGACAAAAATTCGATTAATACAATATCTGAAACTGAAATGGTAATTTAAGGAATATACCGTCGAACCTCCTGTAAACGGTCGCTCACGAGAATCAACAAACAGGGATCTTTTCCGAGAAGAGACCCCTTCACGTGTCCTTTTGGAAGATAAAATTTCGGCATGCACTTCCTACGTTTCGTATAAGTGTAGTTCCATGTTGTCACCAAAAAGATTTGCGTATAATCCAAGCGGTGTCGCACATACAGAGACAGGCAAAGCATCATACATCATTTTGGATATGTCCACAGTCAGATATAGGATAAGCCCGTAAAAAATACCTCAAAATCGTCCTCCGGTTTTGTTATCACAGCTGTGACATGCTAAGAGAGGCCTTTCTTTCCAAACCACTCTCCTTTCGTTTCCCTATACTTCAAAGGAAGAAATTTCATAGCCCAATCCATGATGATTAAAGCTTGCCTTGGCATCATATTGTTGAGGATATTATCCTTTGCTACTTCCTGGTGTACTGCTCTTAAGATGTGGGCCTTCCATCGCTCAATCTTGTCTATAGCGTTACTTATGTCATGCTCTAGTTCCTCCTTTTCGTCTTGACACCTAAAAATTAAAATAAAAAAGTTGATAGTTTCCTTCTGTTATCAAAGGTATAATTATAATCTCTTGACGTTTCAGGGCGACATCATTTGCTTGTCTTTGCACCATACATTTTTCCTGATCTTTTGCTTAAAATGATGTAAACGCCGCATTGATTCCAAAGTTAAACAACTGTATATTTCAGTCACTTGAGCTACCAATTTCCAGTTACAAAAAAGGTGATAAAGATATGACAATTAGAAAACTTACTCTTCATGATCAGGTAAAATTACAATATATATCTTCTCGTAAAAATATCTTGTGAAGAAATCTTTTTATATGTGTAAAGTGAAACGATTAGCGATAAACTGGACAATACAAATTTGTTAAGGGAGAAATCTGTCTTCTTTCTTTGGCTTTGACTGCAATTTAAATACCTGATTAATCTTTCCAAGTCGACGAAAACGACTTCTTATGAAATATGTTTAGATAATCGATGTTTTCTCATTGGTTTTGAAAGAAGAAGACTATGGGAACATGGTTAGGTATTAGTAATCGTCTACCTGAAGTGAAGGTCTCTTATGACAACACCAGCTCTATTTCATCAAGACCATTCTTGATATTGTCGCAGCTTTGACATGATTTCGTGTGCTCATGCTCACAGAGATGATCTTCAGGGTCAGACAACGCAAATACCCGGCAATGATCAGCACACTGGCTTTCTTTAGAAATGTGGATCTTGACGTTTGTCTTAAGGTGACTTTTACCAGCTTTCAAGCGATCTTTAACATCTTGAACCCAGGCTGAACTTTTACCTTTAAAAAGGCACACTAATGTTACCACTTATTTTTTTTATTTACAACTATTTGAGTTAAAGCCTCTCATACATGCTCAATTGCTTTAAGAGGCCAGGCCTTTGTTCAAATTGCACAGTATAAAATGTATGCTTTCTTTAAAAAAAAATGGTTTCGACAAACCTTAAGGAAGAAATAAAAAGTCCGAAAATTAAATCGGCCTAGGAGGTTGGGTGGTTTGAGTGTTGAAGGTGCATTAAAAAATAACATATAAAAACTAAATGGGAAGATACAGGCCTCCCGGGAAAAAACTTAATTAATCTATGCTTACCTAACTTTCCTAGCCTATTTACTACGTCTTCGAGTGTATCGAAGGCTTGCAATCCCTCTGTAGCGATGTTGCCAGTCCTGCCAAAGGCTTCTTTTTTGATGCTGCACAAATCTGTACAATAATGACATTTTGTTTTATTTTTCTCCTCGTGTTCATATTTCTCCGCTTTTCTCATCCAGAGCTTTTTCTCTTTTATAATCCCCACCTTTCTGCCTTAAGTAATTTTCAGTTTATCATGCCGAAGAAGTAGTTTAAACTAAGAAACATGACACAATGCATATAATATCTTTGTGATATCTATGTGAGATAACAAAATATAAAAACCCCAAACGTTTTCTTTCTTTTTTCGCTCTTCTGTTTTTGAATCAAAATTTTGTTTTGATACGTGCCCGTAAAATACTGAAGAGGGTTGACCTCCCAAGTCAAAGGAAGCTGGTTTCCTGACAGTACTTCTGGTATAAGTCCACAATCCTTAAAGCAATAACTGTCCTAACCACGTTTGGAATCGCCATCTTTTCGCCATTCAACAATTTTAGCGTTTTTGTTCCGTACGCAACATCTTGCACGAAATTTGGTCTGCTGATAAAATCTAGAAAATGGTCTACTTCGCTTGGATGCAGTCTTGCGCGTGTAATGGTATCCATTTGTGCCACTGGTTTACCAACCCCAACCTTAGTGGCATGTCTTCTTGCCTCATCTACAGCCCAAATGCTTAATCCAGGAATAAGCAGGTGAAGTTGTGCTTTAGTGTAATCGTTTACAAATACTGACAGGATTTGCCTTTTAGTAAACCAACTGTTGGCCTCTTCGTACAATTTAATCAGGCGCGATATTTCGCTAACATCAGTATCTGCACTCTTTTGCTTCTCTTTTTTCTCCATATGTTTCATCAACTCCGAAAGTAGTTCTATGGCTTTCCCTGGAGCAAGGCAATCCAGAGCCACTTCAACGATCTCTTTCCCCTTCTGTCTGTAATATCTCTGTGTGCTTGGTGTAGCTTCCTTCCAAAGTATACTCAACTGACGAACCACTGGATCTACCCTACCACGAGCTCTAGGAGCTGAGCGGATAAACTCATTCAACGCTTTCAGTCCAGATTTGACATATGGAGTAGAACACCATTCATATGAATTGTCTTCTTCTGGCGATGACTCATCTAGAGGACTACCAGTGCCCACTTGATGTTCACTACATTCAGCCTAGAAAAGTAAAGAGCAATGCAGATGATTAATATCTGTGAATTAATTTCTCGTTTATGTTAGTGTTAAATCAATGCATGAGTAAAAATAAACATACCAAATACTTATCCACAAGACGATTTTCTCTAACGTTTATGAAGTCGTCTAATTCACTGGTAGGGCTTGAATCCAAAAGAGCTGCCTGTTCCTGAAGTCATAATGATTATAATAAAAATTAATGTTTATTTTCATTTGGAAATAGAATAGAAGAAAAAGAAAATGGTGAAAAAAATAAATGATTTCAAGAGAGGTATTCGAAAATTCATTGAAATGAGGAAAATATTACTGTAAAGACTCGCAGATAAGCTGCACCCCGAGTTTAGCAACTCAAATTTTGGAAAAAAAAGTTTCTCATAAAAAAAACTCGAAAGAAATCCAAAGTCGAGACTATGAAGTGTTCTGTCTTCATCTAAGGCAAACTCGCAAACAATTGATCGAAAATTACTTTAAAGTCTTACCCGTAATTTTAGCTCTTTAGTAGAATAAACATAATGTCCACTAATTATGACATGATTGATATTCTGGTATTTGTTCACAGGTATTTCTCCATTCAAGGCAGTTTCTCCATAGAATTTTGCTCGTAAATTTGTTGCTTTCTGGCATGCACTGTGCAAAGCTGTGTAACCAGGCATAATATCGAACGATGGAAGACTGGACACCGGAAGGAGTGCGAAAAAATGTGGCAATTTTTTTATTCGTTGTAAGGGGCATAACTTCCGGTATGCATTGCTTACAACAAGAATTTTCTTGCAATGTAATATAAAAAGAACTAACGAGTATAAACTTGTCAAGTTAAAAGTTCTCTTAAAGTTCTGTAATGAGGTATTTTCAACTAGTGTTCAGTAAGGCTATTTAGAAGCTATAGAAGTCCTCTTCATTATCACTGCTTCCAATAATCAGTTCATACATTGCAGAATCAATTCTTGCTTGTTCCTTCTTGTAAGTGTCAGCGTAGAGCAACTCGTCATCATTTGGCTATGGCTCATCCAAGTTCTCAAAGGGGTCTTCATCCTCCTCTTCCCACACATCATCATCTTCGGTTCCATCGAGTGCATTAGTGATACAGCACTTGAGGAAAGATTTCTGAATCATCTCGGTAGGAATCTCACCTCATGCTTGCTTTATCCAGTTGCAGATGACGTTCAGCTCAGCTTTACGCGTACGGCCACTAGTGGTCAAGGTGGTTCTCCAGACATCATCCACTGCTGCCACTTGTTTCTTAGGTGATCCTTGAATGGCTTGTTGATGGAGACATCAAGAGGTTGAAGTATGCCTGTCATCCCTCCAGGAATAACTGCACACTCAGTGTTCAATGACTGCAATGTCCTCCGCACTGGATTTGATAGATGAGCACGAAACGAGTCCCATACAAGCATTGACTTTCGGTGACTTAAAACACCGACTTTGCTCCAAACCGTGTTTAGCCAGTCCTTTACTAGATCTTCATTCATCCATCCCTTTTCTTGACACCTGACTACAAGCGTGAGGAAACACCATATTCTTTGGTAGTGTTTTGCGTTTAAAGACCACGTATGGTGGAAGTTTCGTGCTGTCTCCAAGGCAAGCCAGCATAACAGTGAACCTGTCCTTGTCATGTCCTGTTGTGAGAATAGGGACGCTCTTAATACCTTTTTCTGCAACAGTGCTATTTGTCACAATGTCAAAGGCGCCTGGTCTGCATTACCAATATGTTTCACTTCAAAGCTATGTTGCTTCGTCTTGGAAATAACAAAGCGCTAAAAACTGATCAGTTTGTCTTCCTAGTCTTGAGGAAGCTTCTGTGCCACTGTAGTGTGGCGTCTAATTGAAAACCCATGTCGTTCCATGAAGTGGGAACACCAAGATTTCGAAGCTCTAAATTTTCCTTCTGGTAATCCAGACTTCTGCACGATAACTTTGGCTTTCAGACGTATAACGTTAGTCGAAACTCCGAGACCTCCTTGGCGTCCTTCTTTGATCCAACAAGCTAATTCTTTTCTTTAAGTGGTTTTGAACTATTTTCTCGTTGGGTGCTCCTGGTGAAAAGGTCACTGAAAACCAACAAAACCATATGTAACCACCCACCCACCCTGACCCACACTAGTCAAAGTTGACATTAGGTCGTGTGACCTACAGTAAAGTAGCCAACTGTTGTTCAGTCGTGATCTACATTGTATGAACTACTACTCTGGTGCTGCGCAGTTTTTGTCAATATCTCAGCAAAGTTTCATCAGACATGAGTTAAATAATCTGAACATTTCCACTGTTTAATGTACAGTTTGAACAGCATTTATTCACTAGACATTATACCATCAACATGAACGTTAACATGTACACTGCATTTCAGAAGAGTGATGGTTTTATCTGAGTTATTTAGGTGACAATTTTGTTTTAAAATTATGTGTAAAAACAAGTTGGTATTTCATGCAACTGTACAATGCAGTTGTACCAATGCTTGATAAGTAAACCCAACATTTTCAAAGTTGCACAGGAAACCGCATATTTTATTTCAAATAGTTATTTTTCATGCATAGGTGGTAATAATGAATTGTTCTGTTCCTTGCAACAAGGAAAATCATTTTGGATTTGTCATTTGAAAATGATTGCTATGGCCATTATCATTTAGTTATCCAAAAATGAACAAAGAAGCACCTAGCTTCAAATAATCAACCTAAGAAGAGCACTTTGTTTACTTTGTTCAATTCGAAGATTAAGAGACAGGCAAAGGGCAATAAATTACATTCACAAACTCAACACCCAAACAGGGAGCTATTTTTATCCAGCACTCAGTTATGACTGTTCACTGCAATAAAAATTCAATATTTGGAAGATCTGAACAGAAGGTAGCCAATAATGAGATTATAAGTTACATGACCACAAAAAGTACAAAATGCCCTAATCACACCAAAGCTTAAGCATGTTTTGAGGCACTTTTATTAAACGTAGTTTTAAGTATTGTTTTTGCAGAAGATCTTCCTCCAGATGTTTGTGGACTATAAAAGCAAGGCAAATTAAAAAACATTTGTAAGCAAATTTGATTCCTGTCAAAGAACTTGCATTCCAGTTTTCTGTCCCTGATTTCACATTTTTTCTTAAGCCTGGTGTGAATGTTGTGAAAGTTTAATACATGTTTTAAAGTAAACTGAAAATGTGAACAGTTAAGTTATGTAATTTATGGAGCTAGGGGGTGCTTACATGAGAAAACTCGCACCGGCGCAAGTTTCATACCAACATGACTTTTTAATTTCATATCACGTTTGCATGATGACTGGGTCATTTCACATATCTTTATTTGAGGGTAAAGTGCGCGTGTGATTCAAGTCTACCGGCAGACCGATTTCACACTGAAACGAGTGGTCATTTCGTGTTTACATGATACCGTTGCGAGATTTCGTAGCAGAGTGAAATTCTCGCCCTGGTACAAGAACTGGGGTGAACTCACCTGGGGTGACTCGCGGCAGTATGAAATTTGTGGTGATATCATGTAAACAAATATGGAGCCATGAGAGGGAACCGGAGTGAACTCGCTCTGGGGCAAAAGTCGCCCCGGTGTCATGTAAACACCCCCTTACTAGGGTTTGTACAGATTTTTGGACTCAAGGTTATAAAATAGGTGATTTGCAGAGGCCTTGAAAAATTCACAAGCAAAGCTTCTTGCATGATTAGCTGCAAAAGAATGAGCAAGATGGAATAAGATTTGACCAAAACGAAAAGAAAATTTCCTTTTAAAGCACTTGTTGCAGCTTTGAAAAAGTAGAACACAAGACTTTTTAACATTTTTCCAGTATTCAAAACCTGTATGAACCCTCTCACTATAAACACAACCTTCAACTTGGCAAACAGTCTGTTTACCAAGTTATATCAAAGGAACAATGTATAGATAGGACATCCACAGGTTACATTACAAGCCAACATACAAGTGCATCCTTGTGTTATCAACAAGAAAGATGCCATTTATTTTGCCATAATTATTATGGCAAGATTTCAGCAACACAACATATCAATACTTTGGACTGAAAGAGGTTTCTTGGTACTTCAATAAGCCGTTTTACTAAATTCTGAAATCAGTTCTAATCCTTTTTGAATGATTTCTCAAATACCTCTAGAAATCTACCCATCACATTCATTTTCTCAGTGTGCATCTGTCTTAATTCTTGCATTCTCTCTTTTTCCCTCTCTTCTCTTGTTTGTGTGAATTCTTTGAACAGAGAGACAAGATCATCTTTTGCTTGTGGGTTTCTTTTTCGTTTTCTTGGTATATCTTAATTTTCTGACACGCTGCATGTAACAGCTTTGTCAGATTTTGACTCTGGAGCTATGTTAGTACCAGCACGACTGCTGCAAAGTGTAACGGATTGAATACGTGCATCTTGTTGAAATAGGTTGCTCATTTTATCGAACTATTCACAAGGTTTGCGGTCATTTCCAGAGGTGGTGTTATGATCAACTGTGCTGATGTATGACCCTTTTGAACTTACTTTCACAATCCCCAGCATTTCTTTTATCAGGAAATGCTAATTCTTCCATCTCTTTCCCAATAGCCTCCCACACATCTTTATTTCTATTTTTAGAATCTTTGAAGTCATTTCGCCTATGACTAGAGTTGATTCGCCTACGTTTTAAAATGTGTTACAACAGTTGATTCATCTACTTTTTTTGACGCTCGAATGCTAGTATTTATTTATTTTTTTCTTAGAGCGTGACTCATACAGTCAAGCCTGTCGAAGTTAAATAATTGTAACGAGCGTTGGTTTACGTGAAAATCAATGTTTTAATTTGATTCATCTTCGTTCGAGTGAAAACAAGTTATGTAAATATCGCATATTCTGAGTTGCGAATTACACGGTTCTCTAATTACACTCAGTAAGCATGAAGCGTACTCATTTCGCGACATTTTAATTGTAATACACTTATTACATGTGGGCACGTTTCGGTTATCCGAGCGACACCTGCCCCTTAAACAACAGATCATTCGTGTTTAATTCCACAGGGCGCAGAGGAGTTCTTTGTGATGGTAGGCGAAGCGAAAAGTTTACCGAGCCGATCGTACGATTCGCCTGTGTTTACTGTACAATCGACAATCAAATTGTCAGCGATCATAAAATTTAACTACAAAACATGTTATTCTTCTGCACTTTGTGTTAATTCTAATACACTTATTACATGCAGGAACGTGTGGGTTGTCGTAGTGACGTTTCTGTTAAAAATATCAAAGTTCTCTATTTCAGTCTTACTTGCAACGAGCAGGTCCATTCAGGTGGGAACAGCATCAGAGTAATTGTGAAGCACTCTTATTGCCTGTCTGGTACTGCTCCCAGGCGTCGAATAGTTTCTGTTGGAGTTGCCTGTACTTCCTTCTCTGTATTCTCTTCAACTTCTTGTCTGAAACAAGCTTGATTATTATTGCAGTTAAGCGGGCTTCTCGATGAAGAAGTTTGATTAAGAGGTAAAACTGTAATCTGCATTGGCCACCGGCTCGGCGGTTCAGGGCGTTGTGCCACCCCTCTATATCGTTGTTGGTCCAGATCGGCTGCTTGAAGACACTCCAATCTTTTGGGGTGAAGATGGTGCTCTCAATCCACTGCTCCTGGATGTAGTCAGTAAGATTGTGGAGGGGCTGGGTCTGTGCCTGAACTGTGAGGTGCACGAACATCAGTCTGATCTCGTAGTGACGGAGGAATGGGAGGGCCATGAGTTTCCTGATGAACTGGTACGTTGCTTCGTCGTTACTGTATGTAGTTTGAAGGCCAAGCTCTTGCACCTAGGGTAGACAAAAAGTTAAAATTTTGTGACTTTAAGGAAAACGTACGACTAACGAATGGACTGCTAAAGGTGATGTTACACGGGTTGACAGTTTGTCCTAATGCTTTAACGGTTGACGCTTACGTTCTAACAGTTGTATATATTTGTTTCATAAAAAAAGGCTAAAGCTCTGAAATCACAATTTGTTTAATAAACTTTAATAATCAGTTTATTGCATTTTATTCACCTTTTTTTTCTTCAGCGAAAAAAGAGTGTTTGACATGAACTAACCTTTCTCCACAGAGCCTGGGTCCAGTGGAACACGCAGCCTCTCAGCTCCACTGCTGGCAGGACGGATCTAAGTGCCTTCCAGACAGCCCTTTCAAAGTCTAGTGTGACCTGCTGGACACTGGGCTGAATTGGCAGGATGCGGATTATTTTCTTCATTAGCTAATTTTGTGAAGAGAAAAAGAATTGTTATGCATGCCAGAAATTTTATTACACTTACATGTATAACATATATAACTCTAAATAGATAATTAGCTTTTTGTAGTCTTCATACTCCTCCGGACATGAGGATGAATACCAGTGGCACTTGTTTTGCATGATCACCAGAGTGAACGAAGGCATTAATCGTTACCAGCTGCTGGAATGGTCTGTGCACAAGTTTGAAAGTACCATCAAGATACCAAGACTTGGCTTTTGCGAGGATCGTAAGATGTTCATCTGTAGCGAAGATGAGATGCCTTCTTTTCTTGACGTAAACTTCTGCCTGGAAGAACCCTTGCAGAATGCAGTCTTCCTTCATTTTGAAGTCGAGGTCCTTTGGATCCTCCGGGCAAAGTCTGTTAAAACGGTTCACAGCTCGAGCCATATGCTCCGGCTTAGAGAGTGCTGGACAACCTGCGTTCGGTTCATTCAACAAGACCTGAAAAAAAAAAAAAGGAAAATAGAAAACGTTACGTAACAATTATCAAGTTAACCGTCTTTCAGTTATTTTTCTCAAAAAATGAAGTCTTTGAAAAGTTTGTAGAATGTTTTGAATTGTCAAATATTTACGACAGAAAATTATGAATTAGAAAACTTCGGATTCGAAAATTTCATTAGTTAAGTCTGTAAATTTAATTGCAATTTAAATACCTCTTCCACTATTGCTTAAGCCGTCTTGAACTTATCCTCCAGAGCCTTCTCTTTTACCAACTTCACGATTTTGGCTGCTGTCACTGCCCCTGGTTCTGAAGAATGGTTATGGGCGTTGGTTCCTGCTTTAAAAGTTCCGTCCCGTTGTATTACCGTAGCCTTGCAAACTTTTCCTTGAGGACGAACCGTGCTTTGCCAATAAGTTGCGTAAGACCGTTTGGACCTGACGTTGTACCTGTATCCCAAGCTGTCCACTAGTTTCGTTTTGCAACGCTTACTCCCTTCTTCTACTAGCTGGAATGTTACTTGATTGTTTGGGTTCTCGGACGCCATGTCGTCTCCCATGAGAGGCTCTTCGATGGAAGATTCAATGATGCCGGGACTTGGCTCTAAGGGAAAAATGAAAGTCCAAGGTAATACAATGTAGGCCATTAGTTCATCAGTTGTCAAGTAGTATTGTCTATTTCACGGATTTGTTTAACTTCAGATTAGCGCACAACACAAAACTGTGTAATTTCTTTAAATCCTCCATATCTTTGAATATATATATAGATAGTTACCTTCCTTTATTCAACCTTTATTCAAAAATTTATAGTCCTGCAACAGGGTTACCATCACGCAAGACGCCTAAGTAAGATGAAAATAAGTAAAATGCATCAATCATTACGCAATATTAAAATTCATTATGACTAAAATACTCATATAACACTTCTTTGAAACAATCTGCTGACTTAATATTAACAATTTTGCTTGGTAATGCATTCCAGTCTTTGATAGTTCTGCCAAAATAGCTATTCTTATAAGTCTCAGTATTTGGAAGCAGTTCAATAAACTTGTTCTAAATGGAGTTTCTTAAATGTCTACTGCGCTTCATAACAGTCTGGAAAGGCCAGGCTGCCATCACCATGAATTGCTTTGTGGAATAAGATCAACCGCGAGATTGTTCTTCGTACCTTCAGGGGTATCCAGTTTAATTTGTTCAAGAGGTTTGTAACTCTTCCTGGTTTCCTCGTACAACAGTTTAACAAAGCGTGCAGCTCTTCTTTGTACTCCCTCTATTTGCTTGACGTGTTTTTTTAAGTGTGGGTCCCAAACTGAGCTGGCGTATTCCACATGAGGCTGCACAAGGGCTTTGTAGGCTGCCTCTTTCACTCCCTCGGAGCAACTGCTCAGGTTTTGCCAGAGAAATCCGAGTGATTGATTGGCCTTCATGACTTTGTTATTTACATGCTGGCCCCAATCGAGGTTTCTGGATAATTCTACGACTAAATATGTGTGGTGGGTGACCGAAACTAAAACGTTTCCCATAAGGACATAGTTAGGCTCAACAGGATTTTGTTTCCTCGATATTTTTAAGACGTGGCATTTGCTGGGATTGAATTTCATTTGCCATTTCTGGGCCCATTCTTGAAGTGCTGTTAAATCTGACTGCAGTTTGGCGGCATCATTATAAGACCCAATAGTGCTGTAGATTAAAGTATCATCAGCGAAAAGACGCATACTAGAGGTACAATTTTCTCCTAGGGCGTTAATGTATAAGAGAAACAAGAGGGGACCGAGAACTGTTCCCTGGGGGACCCCTGATAGAACTGGCACTTCCGGGGAGTTGTGCTCATCAACGACAACTGACTGGCTTCGACACGTAGGCCATTGTGTTAGGTGTTAAGAACACCACGTATGCCATAGTAGTGCAGTTTCATTAGGAGGAACTGGTGCGGAACCGAATCAAAAGCTTTCGAAAAGTCCATGATTATTAAGTCAGTTTGCTCACCTTTGTCAAGGGAGTGAGCTATTTCTTCTACTGTGCAGATTTACTGAGTTTCACATGGTATTTTTTTTCGAAGCCATGTTGATAGTTGACTAGCACCTTATTTGAATCAAGGTGAGACATCATTTCATGGAAGATAATGTGTTCCATAATTTTACAGGGCACCGACGTAAGAGAGATCGGTCGAAAATTGTCCACTAGACTTCTGCTGCCTTTCTTGTGTACGGGTACTACTGTCGCTTTGAGCCAGGTCTGAGGAACCGAGCCTGTATGGAGCGACTGCATGAACAGAAACTGTAGAAAAGGAGCTAATTGAGCAGCAGCCTCCTTTAATATGTAGCAAGGGTTTCCATCAGGTCCATAAGCTTTTTTGCAGTTCACCTTCTGAAGAAGTTTCGTTATTCCCGCTGTGCTAAAATGGATGGGTGGTATATCAGCATATGGGCTGGTAGCTTCAGGGGGCATGTTTTGCAGGTCTTCTTTGGTGAAGACAGACTTGAAATAATTTTGACGGGGCAGAGAACATAGTCACTTCCATGACTGTTTCGAGATGTGATGGCGATGAAACGGGTAAGGACAACTTCGGCAGAGCGGAAGGCGTACTTGAGTCTGTTTGTCTAAAGCACATATATTAGCTATTAGTTTCTTCAATGATTAAATCATTCAATATAGTGCATGAAATATTTTCGCCTTAAAATTAGACAGTGCTGGAAGTCAACCTTGAGAGGTAAAGTGATATACCTGTATTGATCATTGAACTAGCAGCAACCGTTACTGGTGTCTCATCTGTACAATAGATGCAAGTCCATAAAATGTCCTGGCCGGTCCTTACTGCCTGTCGATATGTGGCTCGGTCAACACCAGTGTGACAACGACGGTGTTGCCATCTGTCGCATCCGCCGCAGAGTAGGGCCTCTTGGCCGGAGGTTACGATTTCAGCACAAAAGATACAGTAAAATTCCTCCATGATATCGATGATTATTAGCGTAGATTGACTTTTTGAATAGTGTTGTTCTAAGGAGCTGGTGACACGAGAGTAAAATACTAGGGCTTTTATACTGTCAATGCCTTCTCCGATGGATCGAAATCGCAGTGTTGTGATTGGTAAATGCTAATATTATTTTGTAATCCTTTGCTAATTGATTGTGTTAATGGGAAAAGTGCCACCTTTTGTGTTGGTTGTTACTTTAATCTAAACCTTGGTTATTTGAACCAAGTCCAAATGTGAAATTATCTTACTCAGTCCGAAGTATATGACTATGATCACCGATTCAACAAGCCACAACATCGAAATAAAAAGTTAAATCAAGGTGTGTAGCATGAACAAGCTACTTTTGTGGTAAGTACTATATATGCTAATGAAAACTCTCACTTCCCCTCCTGACTGTCAAGTGAAGCCGAAGCTAATTTCATATTTGTTAATGAAAAGACTCACCTTTAGTTTAAGCGCCACTTGTGCTTCACAAGTCTACACAAAGATCGTAAACAGTGGTTTGTCTACTGCGGTGCTTGCGCTTTACAAGGCCACACAAAGACCATAAACGGTGGTTAATTTCATTTTAATACATGTTTTAAGCCCAAATTTTCTATCACCTCTTCAACAGCATGGAGGGGGAAATGGGGGCTTATGGGTATTGCGCGGGTATTGACCTTTTTTTCAAACGGTACTTCGGTAATTTGGATTTTAAAGTGCAGTATTGCGGTATCATTTAGCCCTGCGGTATGCGGTTTTTCATCCTTTTGGTTAATAACGGTATTCGGTAAAAGAAGATCCTTAACAGTATTGCGGTACTGTTCATTGCGCTCTCCTGTCTAATGCACGTGAGTATTTTTAAGACGTTAGATTAATGGTAAATGATTACCATTACACAATTTCTGACAGATAATCTATGATGAAATTGATAGAGCATCCTTTTCGATCGTTGTACCGATCAATTCGAGGTCATCTCACGTTTCCTCGCAATCGCTGAGGTTGATGTTGCATAAATGGTTGAGATAAACAAACACGCAAGATGGATACAACTTTAAGTAAGTGTGACTGAGAATAAATGCGGTATCAGTAGTCAATTTTTGACACCGTATTTCAGTATTTGTCAATTTTTCTGATGGTATTGTGCTATTGGGTACCCCTCAATGTCCCCCCTTAGCACGGCCTTGGTCTGTAACCTCGTCACCTTCTTTAGGTCCGCTGACCCGTAACGTCCATTTGAATGTAGTAAAATGATATCAAGGAAGAAAATGCTCCTATGTAACGAAATACATGCAGACCACACTCAAAGCACTTGGAGTGAGGCTGAATTCATCATAATTAATAGGAACAACATAAGACGGTTTCACTTCAGATTTCTGGCGATAGAAAGATTGTTTTTTTTCTACTTATATTCCATGCATTTGTTTGGATTCCGCTGCAGTTTGGACAAATAAACTCTGTCACGCGACAACATTCCAAGATTCAACTCTCCTTAGCAGATGGTAATTTCGTGTTATTTTCTTTTTCTTCGTATCTTTCATTTTCCTTTCTGTTTTAATTCTTTTCTATTTAGGATGGTTTTGAGCGCCTAGCAAGGTTTAAAGTGGCATTGACGATGCTATCCTCGGCCATATTGGCAACATAACGGTAAATATGGTAACTTTGAACGGTTTTCCAATGTCAGTATACTCTGGCCGAAAGATTTTGTTCCAGAATCGTAATGTATATCCCTCCAATGTCTGATTCATCTCTGTGATTACTTTCAGCAGCGTTCGACTTTTGAGAAATAGTTATTTTAGAATCAGCTCCAACCGTCCATCTAATTTAATATGCAATATTTGAAAAATGTATTTTTTATTCGCTTCGGCAGTTTTTCGATGTTTGTTGAATGATATTGCATTAAAAGGCCTTTTTCTTCATCACTGTGTAGTTTTCTCGTTATTTTGCGTTGCGATAGTGATTTTTGAACCCTTTCTGTCGAAGGCTTATTTTAGGCCTGATGTGTGAGAGGGAAAAAGTTTGCAGCTAGATATTTTTTGTTTAAAGCGAAACTGAAACAAAAGAAATTAATTTTTGAATAGTTTTTGGTAACCTCTACTTGGGAGATAAAAATCAGCCCATCTTATTTTTTAGCCGGAAATCATCGGTCGTTTCTTAGGTGGAGGGCCTCTTAACAATCTCATGTTGTGATAATAAAATAGTCAGGGAACGAAATTTGTGCCTGACAAAGATTCTAACATGGAAATTCCGAGAATTGGAAGAAAAATATTTTATTAAAAAAAAATGAACAATAAGTTTTCTGTTCGCTTTTTTCCATATTGTTGTGTGCAGAAGATCACCAGTTTGCATAAATTATAAACATGATGTTACCATTAAATTTCTTAATTAAGTCAAGGAATTTTATAAATACCTGTGACTTTGTGTGACGTGATGGTTGTTTCCTTTAGTAATACCACATCGGCTTCAAGGTTCTGCTCCTTTGCCAGTCCTAACTGCTCTCCCTGGTATTCAAAGCAAGTGAAGATGGCAAACACTTGCATTGGAGCTGTCTGGACCGGAATTTTTGAATAATAACTGTTATTTCATCCTTGGAGAAGCTCTAAGATGGAATTGTATTAAGATTAGAATTAGAATTGTCCTTTTCAAACTGAGATGTAATCGTCAAAACAGGCAAATTACGTTAATGCAAGTTCTCCCATATATTCATCATTTGCTGAGAGAAATGAAGGGAGAAAAAGACCAATTGAAAAAATACCACTTTGGCAACAATTGCAATCAGGTCTCATTAACTGTCCTCTTGGTGACACAATGATAAATAAATTGTTGGTGCTTGACCTCATGGTCAATATACTGTATGGGTAATACATGTAGAAGAGGAATTGATCTCGGTTTAGTTAAAAGCAGATAAATAAAAATGCTTTATTTGTCAAGAAAGGTTGTCTGCGGCTCATGGTCCCACTTGAGTTTTGGACATTTTATGACGTCATTTCTATGGTCTATAAGAGCGTAGACGTCGATTTGTTAAAGGAGTGCTTTCACCAGCAGTGGTTTGGATTTGACGTACATGTCTGTTAATTTTGTATTCAAAATATTATAACATTGGTATAGATAATTCATATGAGACAAGACATGTAATCTTACCTCATCACTCTTCGCACACTGTGCTACAATCACTTCTGCTTTGACTGTTGGTGGATCTAGGGCTGTCCCTTGTAACATGTAAATTTTGCTTCCTTCTGTCTCCCAGGATAAGATGTGAGCAGAGTCCTCCTCTTCTCCTGCTTCTTGGTAAGTACCCTGCAGTTTTAGAATAAGTTCGTATAGCAGAGCAGGCACTTTTTCAATGCTGTCAAATCTGAGGGAGAAGTTAAATTTATGTTAAAACAATGAAAACTTCATCCCTGTGAATGAAACCAGCAATTATCTGCAGGGCCGGGATGTTCAGTGCCGTGTCAAGGTAACAGAGGGTTAGTGTAAACGTTCAATTTAGATAATAAATATGGAAGCTTAGCATACAAATTTAGTTTAGTTTGGTCATTGGATGCTCTAAAAGAATAGAGAAAATTGTTGGAGAAAATGCTTTTGTACCAAACAACACACAGCCTCAGTTGATCAAAGAAGGCTGGATAACCCTATATCTACATCACCCAATACTTATCCACGAGATGGTGATTTATCTGGTAAATATTGCTATCCAACTGGGGCCTGGATTAGAATTTTCTGCACTTACCAGAAGTTAATAGAGAAACAAGAAACGAAGATAGCCAACAAATACTGGAGAATATTGGATATGGCCTGGGAGTAACGCCATACTCACTTTAATGATAGTCAAAAAATGAACATAGCTACAGCAAAGGTAATTAAACTAAAGCTACATGTAAGCATACCAGAGCGGCCAGAAGAAACCTGCCCCAAAAAACCCCGTAGGGAAAAAAGGACAGGAAATCTGGGACGGGCCAGGCACATCTTACGTCCCCCGCCAGGACTCTGTATATTAAATAAATTACTCAAAATTAGAAAGTCAGCAAAAGCGAAAATCTAATTCCGATTAATCAATCGCCAATGAATACTGGAAAATATATAATGATAAAAACATACGAATATTATTGACAACTAAATTGAAGTTCTTTAGACACAGCTAAACGTTTGCTAAGACCATGCTTAATGTATCTGTGCTTAGTGGATTCACACCTCCAACCAGCATGAATATCTAACAAGTCACCAGCTATTTTCCTACAAGCCGGCTTTAAAGCCACGCCAGACTTCATAGTTTGTGTGCCATACTTAGAAATATCACTAACAAATGGCTTAATATGCTTCTTAAATTCCTCTCTTAAAGAGGAAACAAAAACACCCAAACTACAAAGAAAATACTCCTTAGACTTAGCTTTGACAATTCTGCGAACTATTGGGAATGCAGAGGAAGGCTGTAGCGAAAGCTTAATCAACCGCTCAGTCACAGCTGCAGGACAAGTGACCTTGCCGGTTCTTGCGAGAAAAGCAGTGTGCCCTTCCCTATACTGGTCGTTTTTGCGCTGAGGCACATAAACTGACATATGATCACTATGTATTGAGACATCACGAAGTGCTATATTCCTAATCTTGTCAATGCAAAAAAAGCCTCCAAAACCAGCTAAAAGAATAAATAAAAAACGAAGATCGGAAAGTGAAGCGCTTGAGGCAAAATGCGTAGCAATCGACTGAACAGGTCAGGCAAGCCTTCTTTTGGCGCCTTCTAATGCAAACTTTACTAAGGGATGGCTAACAGCGCAAGCCTCAGTACCGGCCATTGTGTGGCCCTACTTAATAGCATGAATGGCAAATTGTATAGAAGATACACCGATGTTATTCTCGGAAGAATGCTTAGCTAGCTTAGAAATACACAATGTGATATGCAAGGGTTTTGCTGGAATAACGGGAACACCAATCTTCAACAGAGCCCACTTGCGCGGCACCGCAACCAGCCAGACTTGTACTTCAGCACCGTGGACGGAGCCTTAGCATCCAATTGCAGATGAATAAGGCCTGGAACATGTCACTCAAAGAAGAATTGGACAATGAGGCTGCTTCAAGCCAAATCCCGGAACTCAGCACGTCTGAAAGAAGAGAGAATATCGTGTAAATTAAACAATTACTGCGCTATTGACCAATTTCAGCCAAAATTACCAATGTAGGCACAAAACACGTGCGGCAAGACCACATTGACTCAAAGCACACCAAATAAGGCTAAAACTATGCCAATTCGGGATCAAAATATGCCAAATCAGGCTCAAAATATGCCAAAACAGGATCAAATTATGCCAAATCAGGCTCAAAACACTATCCAAGACGACACGAAAAACTCACCCAAATTCCACACGCAAAGCCAACATTCTGAATTTTGAGCAACCTTGAAAAACGGACGGATGAGAGTTATAGATCTGCCTCTGACCAGGGCCCTCCAAAATAAGATCCCTTATGACGGGAAGCACAGAAACCTCCCTGACAAATGACTTAAACCCTGAGGGTTCATCATGTAAAAGAGGCCAAAAATAGGCCGATGGCCATTCAGGAATAATCAAGGTCCCATGACCGGAACAAGCCGTGAGAACTCAAACGGCGTCCACATCGAGACCCACTGGAGGGCAAACAGTTATTCTCTCTAGTCCAATCCCGCACCAGGGCATCTACACCGCTGCAACCAGGTGAAGCAAACTTGGGAGTTAAAACGCGGAAGCTGAGTGTTGTAATAGGAAGTGAAGTAGTCAATCGTGTGGGGACCCCATTTGGCATCTACAAGTCGAAACACGGACGGATTAAGATGCCAATCATCCTTGTCAACAAAGTGGCTTAAAAGATCAGCCCTCTCATTGAGTGAACTTGGGATCC
>JBBMOI010000021.1:3710000-3732500 GCA_038088405.1 Porites divaricata
TATAGAATTTTTTTCCCCTTCATGCAACGGTGTAAGATTTTATTTATTACATCACTCATTACACGCCATGAAAGATATAATTCTTTCCATGGTAGGAATTTTGTAGGCCAGATATTTCTCTGCAAGAATTTTTTTCCCTCGAAATCAGTCTGCCGGATATTGTTTTTTTCTGAAATCATTCATAACCTCCCGAACGGTAACCTATGTCAGTTCAGCGTGAAGCTGAATTCCTGCTCTTCTTTTTTGATTTTGCTTACAAGTTTACGGTACCGGCAAAATGGTTAGTGTCAGAAACCATTTAAAAGCTTGTTGACAGTCGTTATCAGCAGCGATCTAAAACAAACACATTCTCGTCCTTCTTTTGGCTCGTGATCCAGTTGCTGGAGCTGAGAAGCATGAAGGCGCTTGTCCTGTTTACTATTTTGTCTATTACGATCGATATTTTCCTCGACGGTGTTTCGAGTATCTCCACCCTAGACAACGAAACTTATGATGTATTCGTCCAGCTGATAAAAGGAGAGTTTGCAGTTCCTGTCAAGAGCAGAACAAACAAACAGAAGTCTACAGTAGTACGGTTTTGGAGAAACAGAGAAAAATTGTCTCTAAAGGGTGGAATGCTGTGTTTTAATGGAAAAAGAGTTGTTAAGAGAGAGACGTTACACAATGTTGTGAAAAGAATGTACAAGTCATCTAAAGGATCAGGAGTCCGAAAAATCTACTATAAACTTAAAAACAGTTATAGTGGTGTTGCAGAGCGAGACGTCCACGAAGTGCTTGCCAAATCAACCGTTCATCAAAGGCTTAACGTTCGCTTTGAAAACAAAGCAAGACTTCGACCAGTCCGTGCCCGAACAGTACAAATTCGACATCAAATAGACTTGGTAGACATGCAGAGATTACGCACTATTTACAAGGGCAAAACATACAAGTATGTTCTCTCAATCCTCGACGTGTTCAGCCGGTACCACTGCCTGGTACCACTGCAAACAAAGAAGAGCTCCCACGTGGCGGAGCTCCCACAGATATGTATATCTATATTGCTAAAGATTAGGGGTTCTGACAACTCGAAATAACCACAAGGTTAAAAATGCCGGGTTATCAGTTTACAAATTGATTAGTCAAATTTTGGCCAGACGCACACACATACACATGGACACGCATACAAAATATAATATAGAATATGATATATACCAGAAAGTAAAGAAGAAAAGAAGCTGTATTTACACGCATAATCTATTACTTAAAGAAATATAATTGAACTGAGCAATGAAGAATATCAGAAAAATAATGGTAAGGCGTTGCAAAAACAGTGATATTATCTCAATGTGAAAAAAAGAAAAGTGAATTTACTAGTAGCTTTGGAGAAAGCTCTGTTTCAGTTTAATTTTGAATGATGAAATTGGCAAGTGCTTTATATCATAATCAATAGCATTCCATATCTTAGGGCCTTGAAATCGAACATTAAACTTTCCATAATTTGTTCTTGCTTTGGGGAGCTAGTAAGACTGTTTGCAGAAAGCCTGGTATGATGACTATGGACAGTATCTAGCCTGGTGAAGAAGGACTGAAATACAGAGGGTAACAATTGATTATGAAATTTATACATAAAAGTGGCAATAACAAAGGTAACGAGATCAGAAAATTCAATAATCTCTAGAGACTTGAATAGTTGACTAGAGTGATGATCAAAGCTAGAGAATGTCATCACCCATACTGCTTTTTTTTGTAAAATAAAAATTGGATTTGCAGTAGACTCATAAGTATTACCCCAGGCAATCAGTCCATAAATCAGAAAAGGATATACTAAGCCATAATAGAAAGTTAATAAGATTTCCCGACTTACATAATGACGGATTTTGGTGAGAATTCCAATACTTCTCCTGAACTTCTTAACAGTGCAGTCAACATGTTTTTTCCAACTAAGATTAGAGTCTATCATAATGCCCAAGTATTTGATGCCGTATTCTCTTTTCAATTGCTTATCACTAATTTTGAGACAAAAATTGAGGCTTTGTACATTCTTTTGTGGAGGATGGAATATTACAAAGTTTGACTTATCAATGTTAAGAGATAATCTATTGGCACATAGCCAGGTGTGAACATTACTTAGCTCATTGTTTATGGATTCGTCAAATTCAGAAATCAGTTTATGTTCACAGATTAAGTTAGAATCCTCTGCGAATAGATGAAAATCAAAAAGGCTTGAGCTATTATGAAAATCATTTATATATATAAAAAAGATCAATGGTCCAAGGACAGACCCCTGTGGAACTCCACATGTCACATTACACTGAGTTGACGTGACTGAATTTACAGTGACAACTTGTCACCGATTACTTAGATATGAAATAACCCACTCCTTGGCAATACCCCAGATACCTTCTTGTTTTTTTCTTTTTGTTTAGTTTTCATTTTAGGTATGACAGTTTTGCTATGTTTCTATATATTGCTTAAAATTTTTAGATTTACAAATTTTCTCAGCTTTATTTGCCGTTCCCCGGAAGTCCTTCGCGAGGTCCTGCGATTTACATATTTCTAGTATAACATTTCATTTTCTTGGCCTCTTCCACTGGACTGTTTCTAATTTTTCTTTTGTGCTGTGTTTATTGCGTGACAGTAACAAAGAAGAATTCTTCGATAACATTTTGGCCGCCATTTTACCTCGCTGCGTCGGGTGCTACATGGCATTACTGGGAACTGGGTAACTTTCCTTACAGTCTTGGCATTGTATGGTAAGCTTTGTTAATGGTTGTGAACCCCGCAATGTGTACACAATACCGCTGCCTGGTGGATTTGGAGCGGTGAGACGTGATCCACAGTGTAGGCAGTCCGTCACGGGAGGTGCTATGAACCTACTAAAATTTACTTTGCCACTGCATTCAACCACAACAATGCCCTTTCAAACTCATCGTTGTAATCGTAAATAAATAAGGACCAGTTGGAACCAAATTCCTCCAGGAAGGTGACTACCTCTTCCATAATCTCATGCGTGAGCCCTCTTTGAGGGCAAAGGAAATCGACAATTTTGTGAACAATGCCACTGTGGGACTTCTTGTAATGGTTGAACGCTTTTAGGACGCCATCTTGAAAAGGCCTGGGAACAACAACCTGCCTTTTATTTTTTATACTACGTAAATACGAGTAGTAGAACAGTAGTTTTAAAAATCTGCCTCATAAAACGTGCCTCTCATGAGAAAGTGAGAAAACGTTCGACGATGGACCTGTTGAAGGGAGTAGCCGTTTTCTTTAACTACTGTTTTTCCTGTAACGTCCTGACCCCTGAGTCTTTGTAAGCCTCAAGTGAGAGTGCGGCCATCTCTCTCACTGATTATTCTTGGGCGACCGCTTTTGCTAGAAACTTTATCGACTTGTGAACGCTGGTTTCTGGTTCTATCCCATATCCGTGCTAGAGATGATTTAGAGATTTCACTTTTCCATGCAATTTCGCAGAGCGATGGCCGGTGTTTTCTTTAAAAAACCAAACCCTGGCCTGTTCGGCGGAAATTTTTCCGGTATACACCATTACGTACTGTGAAACCGTTTGCTTCTGTAACCACTTAACCATTAATCTCGTTTATTCTGTGAAATATTGTACGCGAGACTATGCAACAAAGCAGGTTTTCAGTTATGACGAGTTTAAAATAGTCGTTTTCAGACTCCGGACGAAAAGTCCGTTATAAAACACCGGACATCGTCCAAACCTGCACCTCATATAATAACTCACTTGAAAACCCCAAAAAACACATTTCCCTGTTCAAAAACAGTAAAATCTACGTTTTTTGGTTGAGGAACAAATTCAGACAATCATGGACAAAAGTGTTGGGACAGTTATGCAGTTCGAACGCTTTTTAATACACGCAAAATTGTAGCCGCGCGCTACCAACACGGTACGTCCCTACCCTGTCCCCTCACCCCACGGGCAGTGTTGAAACCGTGAAGGCACACTTCCTGTGATCTTTCAACATTGTATTGGGCGGGGAAGGGGGAGGGGACATGCATTTCTAACATGACAGCACTGCTTTTTGAGACAATACTTGTGAAAGGCATATAATTGAAGTCACGCTCTGACTGTCCCAAGGACTTTTGTACATGATTGTAGTTTGTGGGCAAAACTTGAAGCGACCCACTTACTCTATGAGTTTGAGCAGCGTTTTTAAAGCTAGAATGAAACATCTTGCTGGAGATGAAGATGCCCTGAACTGTATTTTATGTAGTACACGCTAGTATACGCATTTATAAATACTTTTAAGGCACTGTTTGTCACACATGCGTCTCTGGAGTTTATTTAACACACTCAAATGTAAATAAGGCTTGTCACTCTGCACACAACAAATCGCAACCACAAAATATTCTTTATTAGTCATACATATCATGGGAGACGTTAAGAAAAGCTTAAAATTTCCGCTTCCTTTATCTTTGATATTCCCCATTTTGCAATTATCGTCCTAACTTAACTTCAACCTAACTTTTCAGAGGTTGAGTTGTGTTATTTAATAACATCAGGTACCCTACGTAGAGGGCATAAGACAGAACGGGTTGCGTGCCTCGTTTTTTCCTGTGCGTTACTTCCGAGCACCTTATACGCACGCTCACTGCACACTAAAGATCAGTCAATTATTAGTAAAAATAGCCTCAAAATTTCGGTATAAAGAAAAAAATCCTACAAATGTATGATGAAATTATGGGAAAGACCTTTCGGGAGGACCTAATATTAATGCTAAATCTTTTTGATTGGCCAAAAAGATTCCTATCATTAGCGAGATGCCAAAGTTTTCCTTAAAACGTCCTAACAGAGATGTAATGATTTCGTAACATTCCTTTGCATAATTGAGCATGACTGCCAAGCAGTTGTATCTACCAGTTACACTTTCAAGAGCCAGTACACAGCAATTTGGTTGTGTCTTGACTCATCAATAAAAGGTTCGTCTTAGGACATACCAGGTTTTGAGTACGTGGTTGGGAATATCAGTTCGTGGTTCTTCATATCAATCTTTTCAAAGTTCGTTTAGTGGCAGGGCGTTAGAGAGGTGAGCATTGGTATATTTTTGGTTTAATGCACTTTGGTGTGTATGGAATACTCTTGTCCTTTTGTAACTCATTTTCATCTAAAATTATTTTTGTGTAAAGCAAGTCTGGCTCTATGCAGCATTGTACATAACATTGATATCAAAATACCTATCAATGACCAGCTATTATCTTGTGTCTTGGAGTCAATAAAATTTACCATTATATGGCGTATGTAAAAACACTCTATTCAAGACGTTTAGTAGGGAAATTGTTAACAGTGTTGTAGACCATGTAAGTCATTAAATAAATCATCCCATACCACCCAAGAGCTGCTGCTGCCTTGCTTCCACTGATTTTCCCCTTCCGAGCATTGAACTGCTTAGCTGTTCTTTGTTTGTGGAATTTGGAATCATAGTTACTTGAATTTTAAGAAGATATTGATTTGTAGAATGCAAAGTCATGCAGGCTCTTCAGAGATGAATTGACAAACAATGTTACTGATATTATGTGCTAGTCTGGTAACATGCAGACTTTACTACTGGGGGTTAATTTGCTTGCGTTTTGTTTCAAACTGATCATCAGTTATAATTTTCTTTGGACATGTTACTTTAAAGTTGCCCTTTTTGACACAAGTAACAACTACCATTTTGTTTATCCTGGGAAAAGGATTCGCTGGTATTTGCTGATGTTTATACAGGAAAAGAATGGTATAAAGCGATTCATAATGGTCTGACTTTGCCTCTCGTCGTGACATAGTACATGATAGTACCGTCACGCGAGTCAAAACTCAAAGATGAGGGCTGAAGTCTTTCCTTAAATGATGTCAAATTAAACATTCAAGATGGCGCCCAGACTTATTAAAGCGTGTATACTTTATTTTCATACACATCAATTTGCCATCACCGTCCGCAAATAGCAAAAGGTAGACGAGGTGGGCGGAGAGGAAAGGTTACAGCTGTCACAACAGATGATATTGTAAAGTAACTAAATAAACTACGTGGATAAAGAAGAATAGTCTTACAGAATGTTATTAAAAGACTAATTTACTACTAACAACCTATCAATTTTTAGGACATTGAGGATGCAGAATTTGCCATTTTTTCTAGGAGAATGGGCCCTTCAACATAATCGTCCTCTGCTTCTATTATCAAGAGCAAAAAGTCATGAAAGTTGTTTTTAAAAGCTCCTTTGAAGATTTGACGAAATTCGTTAGGACTTGAGTTCCAAAGTTTAGCACTAAACCTGGAAAAAGAATCTTGATTTAGATTCAGTCTTGAAGTTTGGATAGAATTTCCAGACGAAGAAAACGTGGTCTCATGCTTGTGCTTAGAATTAGTTTTAGTGAAGAAATCACAGATGTTAGACGGAGCATTCATGCAGGAGACATCAAACATTTTAGAAGATACTTTTTTAGCATGAAACATTTGTAAAGGTATAATTTTTGAGGAAATAAATAAAGGTACAGCATGGGCTCTGGGTTCAGAAATATAATGAAACACGAGAATTTTTTTGTAAATGGGTTTTGGCAGCTTCACCCCAATAGTCTGGGGCCATGTGTAATCCCGTGGGCATTTCATGAACATTTTAGTTTCTCTGAAGAAATTTATACTTTGAGAGGTGTCGAATCGTAAAAAAGTTATCTGCAATTTTTCAAAGTCATTTAAGATTAATTAATGCAAATTAGATTTTTGACCCGCAAAACACTGGGTACTGGAGTCGGGCTTTGTTATACATGTCCCAAAATGCTCCCATAATGCACAAAACTGGGCATACGTTTGCTTTTAAGTCTGTTCTATCATGTAAAGCCTCTGCAATCCCTTTTCCACAGTTTTAGAATTATGACAAAAGTCGAGTGTCATTGCTGTACAAATGTTAATGTTCCGTTAAGGAATGCTTACTTACAAAGCATAAATGATTTAGCATTAAGCAAAGCATTTCCTTGTCTAGTAGTACTTAAATGTCGTGGTCTGAGTTCCAACCTAGCAGATGGGCCTATATATGAAGGTCCTTGTCGTCACTAATATCTCCTGTTATAAGCTCAACTGTATCAGTGTTACTGCTCCTTTTCGTACATTTCACTTCGCATGAACCACACATATCAGTGCATTTTAGGTTGTGTTTCCTGCACGTACAGCTCATTGTGATGCAGATTCCTTTGCATCCACACTTCATCAACTGCAGTACGGCCTTAGGTGCAGGTGGGAGTGTGGTTTGAACCGGCTGCAGTCTATCGCCATCTTGTTGCCATACACCGATTCAGCCTAAGACCGGAAGTTGCATGAAAACGAGGCCTAAGGGCTATCTTTCGCGCGAATCTCATAAACATGGCGTGTTCGAGTCACAAGTGTTGCGCGGCTGCTCTTTGCAATAATCGTTCAGATAACCGACCAGATATAATTTTTCATAATTTCCCTCTGGACGAAAAGCTTAAGAAAATCTGGGATCAAAAAATGAAGCTTGGCGACAAAAAATTTGCCTCGAACAGCTCACTCTTCTGCTGTTCTGAACATTTTAGTGAGAAAGACTACAGGAAAAGCCTTACCGGCAAAAGACGTGATCTTGTAAAGAATGCTGTTCCTTTGATTTTCCCATGGTCAGTTGGCAATGACAAAGTATCTGAAAGGTCCGAAAGAGCCAAAAGTCGGGAATAACATCACTCATTTTACGATGCACCTGACATCTCTGCAAAGGAGACTCGAGGCGAAGATTCAGATGAAAAACCTTTGGAAGAAGAGAGAGACTTGGTTGCCGAGAATTATGATCTTAAACAAAAGCTGTTTCTTTCAAAATTTGGCTTGGAGCGGTTTGGATCAAATGATGATGACATATTTTTCTACACAGGTTTTCAGAGTTACCAAGCTTTGATAGCATTTTGAAACTTTATTAAACCTTGCTCTGAGTCTCTGATGTCGTGGAACACAGCACGCGAAAAAGGGAGAGAAAGTTCCGCAAACAATGCTAATCCATTTCCTTTTTTTGCAAGGACAGGAGAAGCAAAGAAACAGAAAGAGAGAAATAGAGCCCATCGATCAGTTGTGGTTGTTTCTAACAAGGGTGCGTCTTGGTTTATTCGAGCGTGACTTGGCACACAGATTTAGTGTCTCTGTAAGCACCATGTCTGATGTTTTTATTACTTGGGCAAACTACCTTAACATAATGTTGGGAAGTTTGCCTTTATGGCGTTCAAGAGACAAAATAAAACAACACTTGCCAGATTCTTTTAAAGGAAGGTATGAAAGTGTACGTGGAATTCTTGATTGCACAGAGCTGAAATGTGAGTTGCCCAAGGATTATCAGAAGCACTCAGAAATGTACTCAGACTATAAATCTCACGACACGTTTAAAGGGCTCATCTGCATTTCACCGAGTGGATGGATAACATTTGTCAGTCAGTTGTATCCAGGGAGAATAAGTGATAAGGAAATAGTGGAGAAGAGTAACTTCTGTCAGTTAATAGAAATGGGGGACCAGTACCTTGCAGACAAGGGCTTTGAGATCCATGACCTAATGGCCCTCAGAGGAGCAAGTTTATATATTCCTCCCAGGAGATTTTCTGCCAATGACCAGTCCACACAAAGCCAGTGTTTTGAGACCATGAGTATAGCAAATGTGTGTATTCATGTTGAAAGAGCAATTAAGCGAATCAAGCCTTGGCATATTTTTAGTCAAGTTCTGCCTCTTTCCAGCTTTGGGTCCATAAATCAGATCTGGACTGTATGTGCCTTGTTAGTAAATTTTCAATATCCAATTATTTCAGTTTAAAGAAAGGAAGCTTTTAGTTTATTGGAAGGGATGGGTTCTAATATCAGGGAACTGGCAAACGTCTTTTTTAGGATTGAATGTTAAACTAAAGACTCTGAAACTGTTCAGTTCTTGTCACTTTATGCAAGTCTCTGGTTTGGGTTTGGAGGACTTAATATGTGAAAAAGTGAATGGAAAAATTATGCTATCAATTGCACATGGGTAGATTGGGTACTCAGATTAAAAACTGATAAAGACTGACTGTGAATGAAGAAAATATTTTTTTTTACAGTAATGATGATGGTGATAATAATATAGAAAATAAAACCAAAATTGTAGTCTTTTTTTTCAAAGCTAAAAATTTATCTGTAAGATAAGTTCTAACAAATAGTCAAAATTTTCCAAAACAATACACAAAAATATCTAGTTTCACTTTCCCTACCCTAACAACATCCTTTGCACCATCCCATCACTTGCAAAGTGTAACTTGAATACCATTCCTTCTGCTTTAGAACATGCTAAAGTTCTTATTCAGACATTTTGTTAGAGTCAACTTATATTTTCCAAGAAACTAATAGTGTTGCTTTGCAGTTCTAAATACACAACTGTTTTTATTTTGCAATATATTTCCTGTGAAAAGCAATTAAACAAGGCTTAATTTCATCCTCCCACCTTGATGATGTGACCTTGAGAACCAAAACTGGAAATGTGTTGTTGGTAAATATGACAAAGTCAGTTAATGGAATTCCACTGAACCCCATTTGCATCTGGGACTGAAACCAATATTTGTGCTTTTCGTTTACTACAAAGTCAGAGTTCAGTTCCATAAATGGGAAACTGCTTTCCTTTTGATGATTATGTATTGCAGTCTCTGGTGACATTTCCTGCTTGGACTCTAAACACTTTATTTCCACATTCCTGTATTCAATGTCACCATTGGCATACACTATTATTGCAATTCTGTCAGGGTTTGCTGCAAGAACATCATTTTCTTTGTCTAAAATTAATCCAACTTCTTGAACTGTAACTTCCTTGATGTCTGGCAATTGCAATAGATATTCTTTGTACATATCAGCTGCCACACGTTCATTTTCAATACCAAAGATCAATCTTTTACTTTTATAATTAAGACGTTTAGCTTGTGAATAGCTAACAATTTTTTGGGTTGCTCCTTTTATTGAAATTTTTTTTACTAAATTTTCTGGTAATTTTGACCCCTGTTTCTGCATATGAGAAAAGACATCTTTACAGATACTGGCAGTTATTCTGTTTTGCTTTTGTTCAAACCAAGCAGGATTCGTTAATTGTCCTCTTGTTGCCATTTCAGTTTACTTTTGCTTGTCTGTTAGAGTTTCAATAAATAATGTTTCTGTTTGGGCTGTTGGCAGTTGTACTTTAGATGGATCAAATGTACTTTCAGTAAAACTTGAAATATTATTTTCTTGCTGTTGGTTATTAACATTACAATCTGCAGCTGATATCTTTTGAAGCTGTAGCTCACCATAATCATTGGAAAGAGTGCTAAGGGGTGCCATTTCTGATTCACACTGCACAGTGGAAGGTGGAGCAGAGATTTCATGATTCAAACATGAATTTGAATTCAGTGCTTGCCCATTTGAGACAAGATTCACATTTTCTTTACCAGCAAGGGAAGAACTACTAAAATAGGGTACTACCAAATTTGGAGACTGTCGGGAATAATCTTGAAGTTGCTTATGAATCATTGAACCTTTAGCAACGGTGCCAACTATAGTCATTACTGTTTGAATTGTCTTTTCCTCTGGTAACATAACAGCAAAGGGTATATGAGCATTTACTTTCTGAAGATCTTGCCTCAGCTTTACAATTCCATCAGCATCAAGCTTCTGTGATTTCAATGGTCTGGGATCATAAAACTGAGAGTCAATACTCCTCTTCTTCCTACCAGGTAAGTCAGACGCATGTCTTGGTTTTGTTATTTTTAAAGCCATCACAGGAGAGAACTCTACTTCTCGTTTACCCCCTATGATATTTTTTAGCTCTGACTTTCTCGTCATGTCCTCAAGTTTCCATATGAGTGCCATAACATGACAACAACACCCACTGTTGGAAGCCAGACACTGCCTATCACACTTTGCTGCTAGAATCTTTGGGGTCCCCCTTTGTTTACAAACCATTTTCACCTTGTATTTAACATTCCTCTTATAGGAAGCCCAACAGCAAGCACGGACGTATATGATGTTATTTTCTGTGTTATTATGCACATGTAAATCGTGCACAAAATTGACCATACGGAGGCCTTTGTCATTTGAGTTTATAACAACTGCTGCATTGGTAAATTTCTTCATGGATTTACCGGAATTTTTTACCTGCTCAAAAGCATCCTAGGCACAAATGGGGGCAAGACAGAAAAGTCCTCTGAAAATTGAGTGTTTTCATCCAGTGGAAAAGTGTCTAAAATCGAACTACATGAGCTTGCTTGTTGGTCGATCAGCTCAGTCTGAACTGTTTCGATATTAAGGGTCTTTAGCTTTTCAACCTTTGCTTTTGTGTAGCTCCTTTCAGGATCAGGGTCGTAAACTTTCTCTCTGTAGTAAGGAATCGCGTTGAATGCCTTAACCCTGCCCCAGAAAAGGAAGAAATCTCAAATTAAAAGCAGAAAAGAAGAGATTTTAGCGAAAACGAACTTCTTTTGACTAGCGTGGAAGGTTAGATAACAGTGTTTATGTAATGCAGGTGCTGCGAAACTTACTTTTCGACAAGATCTTTCTTCAGTCCCTGTTGGTTCAGTCTTCTGCATTTCAACCAAAATTTCAATTGTGGAATTGTCCATTTACTTATGTCTTCTCCATTTTTCACGGATGAACATGGAATGTCTTCTGGTATAAGGTTTACATCAGAAGACATTCCATGTCTTCCACGCAAAGTCTCCGTGTTTTCCGCCATGATTTTTTAGATTCGCGCGAAAGATAGCCCTTAGGCCTCGCTTTCATGCAACTTCCGGTCTTAGGCTGAATCGGTGTATCCGTGTAATATCAGGCTAGGAATGCTGGGATTTGGGTTGTCGTAAGACTTCCAAACCAATGCAACGAGATTAGCACGTCTTGTCATCTGCTGTAAAGCGGCTTTAGTAGGGGGCAGCTGTTCTTCTACATGTTGTTTCTTGCTATAGAGCAGCTATCAGACCTCTCCTATGGTTCTTAGCTGTGTTGATGGAATGTACAACTTGCAGACAAAGTGCTCTAGCATCGTGTATATATCATCTGGGTCAGTACTCAATGCCTTTCCCAGGCTGGAAAAGGCATAGAGTACTGATCGTTCGGCTTTCTTTAGTGTATTCCAACAAGACACTTCTTTTTCTACTGATAGTGTCTGTCTGATCACATCCTGAAAAAGCGTGAAAGCCAGGTTAAAGCCTTCACAAGTTCTTCTCCAACCGCCTCGTAGAGTGGGCCTAATGGAATACTTCTTCATTTTCCTCCTCTTCCAACAATCACTGTAGCGTCTGGACAAAGTATCTTGGAAACCCAGATCTGGACTCTGAATGGTTATGGACGTTGCTCCTCTCTGTGTGGCGTCTAGAGCATGTAGGAGTATACGAGTATCTGCTTCCTCCTGGTCACTCCTTAAATGCTGAATCGGTAGGCTTTTAGAAGCCATGCAGTCACCTTTAGAGGTTACCACATACATTGCCTTCGAGTTTTTTTATGCATTCGATAAGTTGTGCTGAAAGGAAGATAGCCAATGTCTCCTTATTCTGGCTGCAGCGCAAAAGATCCTTCCTCGTGATCTTGTTAATAACAGCATCCACAGTAATCTTGTATACCACTGCTCTGCTTGTGCCCGTTCGTTTCTTAGAATCAATGACTTCTATGATATGGCTTGCTAGGTCACGCCCATTTCTTACCCGCGGTGGCTTTCCCATTGCCTGAACAACGGCCATGGCATCAATAATGACCACTTGCCTACTGGAAGGATCTGCAGAGTGAGGTTGTACTGTTGACGTTTGTGGTTGCTGTTGGGCCTGGAAAAGGCATTCTAGGATGTTCATCAGCTTGCTCTTGGTAACGCAGTGTCGGAAACTGCCATCAGAGAAGACGAGTGCCCTTGGATACTCAGCTAACTCAAAGGTACTGATGGTTTCTTTTATCTCAAGGTCAGGCCTTGAGAGAATGACAACTAAGAAGCGTGCGAAGAGAGCTCTATCATCCTTTAAGACTGCAACACCACAAGTTGTCTTGTTTGTTTTTTTTTTGACCAAGCAGATTCCATGACTTCAGATTTGCCTTTTTCATGGGGTTCCAAACACTTATCTTGGCCTCCACGATTCTCTCTTAAGCAAATGTCTCAAACAACGCTTGGCCGATCCTATCTCGTGTTAGGACTCCCTCCTTGATGTCATCTAGCATTACTGCTTTCGTGATGATTGACCGCATCCTTCAGCTTCTGTACATTTTCATTATAGCAATTTGTTATCACATCGCTTAAATCGTGATGATGCGATGATGAAGCTCTTTGTACCCCCACCATGTGCTCAGCTTGCGTCACAAGTTGACTTAGTTCTGGCGCCACAAGTAACCATCTTGCCATGGCTGCTGGTTGTCATGTTAGACCTTTCAGCCCTCCCCGAGTCTTTGTCAACTTGTTGACTTGTTCTATAGCGTGGTTTGGTCCAACTGCAAAGAAAGGGATCTCAGTTTTGTTTACACAAAAGTTTCCTTGCATGAATTCATGGTAAATATCGGGATCATCGATCTTTAACCTGTGCATCTGCGCTAGATATCGTGGCACCATTTGCGCATAGTTCAGCCTGTCGTGAGCAAAGAAATGCTTTACCAAAGCCTTGAGAGATTCAAGGTGAAGGTTCCAGTCTCCCTCTCTTTATGCACGTATAAACATCAGGATACACATCACAAACTTCATGTGATGGACACTGAGACTCCATGACCTCAGCAAATCTTAATAGCCTCTCTTGAAGGTCTTCAGCTTCCATCACCGTTACAAGGTCTTTGTGTTTCATCCCTAGCTCACTGTATCGACCTTCCTTGCAGATGGTGTTCCATCGCAACAGATGCTTGTACTACACTATCGTATACAGTCTTGTGCTCGGCATTACTTTTAGCACTTTCGCTCTTCAAAAATGCCTCCATATCCAAATCGCTCATGGCAGAGTTCGTTATGCTGTGAGCTGTAAGATCGCGCTTCATATGATTTCTTTCAAGAATTTGTCGCGTTGTGGTTGAACCATACAGCCCCACCTCTATCCATCCCTTGTCAAAGCCACTGCCATCGATTGATGCCCCAAGAGCGCACAAAGAAGCCATTATCGTGTGCATCTCACCAATTCGGAAAACCAGGTGGTCTAGGTCTGGGGCCTTGTGCATCTGGAGTTTCACAGCCTTCTCATATAGTTGGAGGTCAAATGTAATAATAGTCTTGTGGTTTTCTCCCATAACCACAGCCGTGATCTTCTGTGCCTGCATTACTACTGTGAGCATCGTGCTCCACTCATGCGCCGGAGCCGCTAGAAGAGGCATCATGGAAACGGTGGTCAGCTGATGGGTCAGAGACAACACTTGATAATTGTATGGAGCCCATGTGGGGATTTTGACTTGCTCCAACCGTGACCTGATGATTGAGTTGCCTACCGACCACGCCTAGTCATTTTGCGGTTGCATGAAGTGTGTTCTTTCTGTCGGGGGTGTCTTCTGAGAAATGGAATTGTTAACACTAAAAAAATAAACTGGCCCTTACAGAGTTTTGGAGGTATAAAGATATGCTCACTGGAGTTGCTCAGAACAGCCTCCACAAGCTGGGTTTCTATACGTAGAGTCCCCGCATAATTAACTGACACGTCCAACTCATGTAGAACATCAATTACTGATTTACTTCTCATTTGCTGGTGAGCAAGGAGGCCAATGCCAACTTGCAATGGGTACTTGTGCTGGTGACAAAATGTCTTCCCTTCATCTAATTGAGGCACATATCTGACTTGCCTATCAGTCTTGGTTTGGTACATAATCTGCTGCACAAGGAGAACTGACTTTTTGTTGACATCTTCCGCTCACTGCTCCATTTTCTGGTCAGAAACCACGCCTGAAAGTATCCACTTGAGTGATGTAAAGAGCGTGGTAGGGACAATATCTTGTGCATCTATGTCGAGCGTACCTTTAAACTGCTAAGTATTTGCCTCCTGGATTTTTTGGCGACTTATCTTTGAGCAGTCATAAAGGACTTCAACCTCGCTATTAATGTGTGATGACTGTTTAATGGCTTTCTCTATGGCGGCAATCTTAGCAGCAGATAGGCAAAAGTGATTGGACTCGTTTTGTAGATATGCATTTACGAACTTGATACCATCAACATTCTCTGCTAACAGCTGCCTCACAGGTTTTCTACTAGGAAACCAGTTGCACAGATGATCTTGTAAGATATTCGTGTACACCTTTTGAGCGTCTTCCAGACTCAGTATCTTTCCTTTTTTCAGAAACTCTTGGATGAGATGAAGGAATTCTATATCAGCAGCAACTTTGTTTTCTTGCTTAGAATCTTGGGCGTCAGCGCTAGCCTTATCTTCAGGCGTGATGGCATGTATCACCTGTTTCATGCAGCATGTACGATCATAATGCACATCTTTCGGCAAAGCGTCTTCTGGTTCTATTGTGCTGGTTAAATAAACTTCGTACAAGTCATTGTGGCAGTTTTTAACGGGCTCTGAAAGTTGCTTTCCTTTGTTCTCAGTTTGTATTACATGAACGTCGTGCTTACCGTCATGTGACTGGCAAAAGAAACAACTTCTTATTGAAGGTAGATGTGGATGAACGTAGAATCCGCTTTGAAGTTTGTTCTGTTAAACCATGGAAAGCGATGGGTGTAGAAGAGCCTGTCTGCGAAGCAAACGACGGCCTTCCAGGAGGACGTGAAAAGATTGAAGTATTTTGTGACCCAGCTGCTTTCTTGAATCTCGCTTCAGCACTTTTCAGCATAGCAGAATTTACAAGTCGTTTCCTGCATCTTGCGCCAAATGATTTCTACATTCATGCCAGCAGCAAGGAATGGTTAACGGTATCAAATGCTGCCGACAGATCCAATAAAACAAGGAAAACATTCTTGCCCTTATCCAATGACAGCTTAATGTCATTTGTAACAGAAGTGCAGTCTTGGTGCTGTGAAAAATCTTGTACGCTGTTCGTGTGACTGAATGAATGCTGTGCAGGGTGCACTCACCTCTGCGCCTTGTTTGACTATAGTGAATAATGCATACCTTCCCACCCCTGACCACCCTGCTTAGTAGGGCCCGAGTTGTCTATCTTCCTTTCGGACGTAAGAACCCTAACCCAGCTCTTTTCCTTTCCGGCTTGAGATTGTCTGGTGCCTTTTGAACGGTCTATGGTGGTCGGCAGGGATTACGATTTCCTAAGCAGATTCCTCCCCTTCTTTCGAAGGAGAGGAGTCGGGGAGGAATCTGCTTAGGCAGTCTGTTGGCAAGCATGCGTACTTCCATTGATTCGTACGCTTGGGTCAGGGGATGTCTTAAGTTTGTGGGCAAGCGGGGGTAGGCAGTTAACAGTGAATAATGCAACGTACACATGTTTGTAGAGTGAAATGGGAACTTTGATCCCCTTTCAATAGTAGTGTCTTTGTAGAACATGTTTTACAAATATGACATTGCGCTGGTTACTTTCCCTAACGTTCAATTGCGCAGAGTCTCTCTTGGCTTTCCACTAAGTCATGAAGCCAGGGCTCAGCTTTCTTTTTTTTCTTTGTCTTGTCTTTTTTTGGGGGGGCCGTTTCTGCCTTGGTACTTGGCGCAATAGGAGCCTGTACGTCTCGGTGGTTCTTCTTTTTTGCTTCCTTGTTGTGCTTATTCTTTTTTGTACTGGGCTCAGGCGGTGGTTGTTCATCACTTTCCGTTGGAGAAAGTGTCCGCTTTCGTGACAGCAATTTCCTTGCATGGATCTTTGGCTGGACCTCTTCGACGGTATGATCATCCTCGTCGTGGTCGTCTGAGGAAGATACCGGTGGAAGGTTTCTTCGGAAAGTCCTCCCAGGGTCCTTGGCGTTGTCCCGTCATCGGACAGTTGCAGGAGGTGCTGTTGGTGTGCTGGAAGGAGAAGGGGATGGCTGGTCTTGCAGGTGCTCGTCGTCGCTGTCCCCCCAGTCAGGCAGGTCTTTGCTGTGTTTGGGGGTTGACGTTTGTCGTCCACATGGTGTAGATGTTGCAGGGGTGGGGGAAGATCGTCCACTGCCAGTGCAGCAGGATGCCCGTCGGGCAGAGGTACTGGCAGGCGAGGCCGATGGTGCAGTCGACATAGCAGAAATACGCAGACGGCTGCAGGGAGTGGCAGTGGTTGTTACGGCCCTGCGACGTGTATTCGCCTGCGCGTCCCTTCCATCTAGTCTCTGGCCAGGCCGGGATCGTCGTTCTTGTTGCTCCTCCTCTTGATCTTCTTGATAACGGGAACGGTCCCATAGGGAGCGTGTTCTCTGCACACTGCGTCTTCACATAAGAATCCCGTCCAAAAGATAGCGCATCATGTTGTTGTCGCTTGGGTCTTCTTTGAACGACTCAGTGGCGGGACAGCGGAGGGTCTGGTTGGCAAATTCACTAGGGTTGTGGAGCAAGGTGTTGATGGCCATGGTGTGTATATCCATCATCAACAGGGGCCCAGTGGCATTAAAGGCATCGACGAATAGCTGTTCCACGTATTTCTTGTCATTGACCGCCTCTAATACATCCAGGATGTCTCTCTGGGTTGGGGGGTCGTTGGTGGCACGGTCTTTGTTATCGAGGCGCTGCATTTGTGGAATGAGTGGGGCCACGACTTCTTCAAGGTCTTCTACGAACATGTCGGTGAACACGGTGCCCTTGTACTGTTGTATCAGGGGCAAATTTTCCTTCAGCGTACTACAAAATTCGGACATTCCAATATTGGGACGGGAGAGCCACTCGCAATTCCAATCCTTTAACCGGGCCAGAACTTTGTCGTCTGGTAAATTTTCCAGCGCCCTTCCGTAATTCAGCAAGAAGCTGCATGGAAAATGTTTGTTGTAGTTTGGCTTAGATGCGGACGAAAAACTCAATGACTGCAACATACCTGAAAGAAGAAGGTGTAATATTAGCAAAGTCCCGCTGCGTTGTGAACGGAAAAGAAAGGTCCACGGGTTGGCCAGGAAGAGATGCGTACAATGCATGAAGATGGCAGTGTGTTTGGCTTCGCCCATTAGATAATGTTGTATGTTAGACATGTATCGGGCTACTGGGGACTCTCACCACGACGAGGTAACACTGCGAGAGAGTCAAAAAGCGATTATTCCTTTGGAATAGGCCTGCACAAGGACTGGGAAGATTGGGAGATTAGCTGTCTTACGGCACTCCCCAAGGGTTGGTTACTGTTACGAAAAACTGTATCGCGTGACTAGCGTGACTTTCTAGAAGCTTCGCGAGAGTTCATAGTTTGTTTATTTTAGGATCTTGTGTCAGCGTTTCTAAAGTGGGATATTTTGTAATCTTTTTGTAATCTTGCTATAATTAGACTATTTAGAAACTTCTAGAATATTATTGTAAACATATATAAGTAAGCAAGTACGATTGGAGTTTTAACTAGTTTACCAGAAGCGAAGAGAGTTTGACGATCAGTCGTGTTTAGTCAAGTGTGACGGAAGCAGTGTTTATTCAAGTTGGCAGAGGCCGTGTAAGTTTAGCGAGTTAAGTGCTGTTGTGGAGTTTTACTAAGTGGAAACTACGTTCATTTTTGGAATAAATCTTCTTGTTGCTGTTCCGACAACCCTGCGTTCAGTTTAGTTTGCATGCTACCCGTCCTCTAAAAGATTACCCGCGTAACAGTTACCTCAGCTCGTGTTCTCCGACACAAGAGTGTCCTCTCCAAAATAGTGTGTACAGTTGAAGTGCAGGTTCGGTGAATTAGCATGAAAGAGTAAAGATAGAAGAGGAAAGAGTATAGGAAGAACAAAAGTGAAGAATAGAGAGTAATATCACAGTTGGACTGGATGCAGTTGACTGGCCTGGATGGGTTGTACGATAGACAGGGCCTCCTTGCTGCGGATCCTTGACTGTCCAACGTGGCCCGTTCCAGCGGGTACGATAGGGCTATCCAACCAAAGGATCAGGTGCGTGATATTTTGGCCCTGGGCCTTGGTGATGGTCTGCGCATAGGAAGGGGTAAATGGATGGTACGTCTGTGGATGATGGTCTGTTACTGATGTTCCAGGATAAACAAACACGCATTGTCCCTCAGGTAACTGGAGGATGATGGTGCGATTTTGGGCAGACATGACAGTGGCCTGTTGCCCGTTTACAACGCGCACTTGTTTATCCCTATTTTCTGTGAAGATTACTCTCATATGGCAGTGGGGAAAGATGGGATCCGACTCTGCCACCCAAGTGCACGGGATGTCGGACAATGGCCTAGAGGATGGAAAAAGGCGGTTGACGACGATTGAATTAACTCTTTGGGCGGCACGATGAGAGACTGTCGTGACAGATGATTGTGGGTGAAGATGAAAGGCCGTCCAAAGTTGATTGTCCGTGATGGGTCCGGGTTCGCACAGTAGGATGCCTTCTTGCATGCGGTCCACCTGCTCCTGAGTAGGCTGAGTGTATCGGACAAAGTCCAAGAAGGCAGCGTACTGTGGATCGGTTATGCGATATTGCTGATAAAGCATGTGATGGATGGAGTTGGTGCTTGTGAAGATGGTACTGTCATTTATGATTGAGGTAGTAGCTGTGGTGCGTGCATCGATGGTCTCCAGGGGTTGCTGTTGGCATTTGTCACCCTCGAAGACGACAACAGGGCGGAGGTTGAGACAATTGAACGTGGCTGCCATGATGTTTGAGGTTGGTGAAGAGATCATGGAAGCCTCGTCCACCACAACAAGATCGTATTTATTCAACGCGTAGTTGACGTCTTCGGAAGCTGGCCCCTGCACTGGAATGTTGAACGCACCATGGAGAGTGTCCACATCGATATCGCCACCAAAGATAGCACCGTAGCTTTGGGCCAAGAGAGCAACGGGGGCTGACACCAATACACGAAATTCATTACTGAGGGCGTAGTCAATGACGCGGATCAGTACCTGGGATTTCCCAGTACCCGGTTTGCCTAGGAGCACGCGGTATTTCTGCCATGTCTGTGGAAGAATGCTGGTGGTCTTCCTCTGGCTGGAGTCTGGCAGCGAGGGCCGCAGTGACGTCGGTCATTATGGCACGCTGAAGAGGGGAGAGCGGATACATATGCTCTATGGATACAGAAGATACGTCGCCAACGCTCCCATCAATAACCCGACGTGTCCACAGTTGTAGGATGTCATGCAGCGATGTAACGTATGAGACCAGGGTGTTGACAAAGTAATCTTTGTGCCCATTGCGAGAAAAGTGCTCGGTAACAGCAGCAGAGGTCGACCAATGGTCTGGTTGGAGGGCAGCAGCCTGTGAGAAGTATTGGATGGCAGAGGGCATGGTGGCTTCCTCAGGGTGACGCAGTTGATAGGGTCTACGATGGGCATGATGCATGTTAAGGTACTGGTAGAAGTAGACTGGATTAAACACGGATACGAACTTTACTCCTACCAGCACCTTGTCCTCATTGTAGGGTTTGGCTTTGACCCCGGACGTGCGATGACTACGCAGCCATTGGAGAAGAGACTGGTCTTCCTCAGACGCCGGGCGTTCCAGGTACATGTTGTACACCCTATTGTTGTCTGTCTGGCCGGGGAAGGGAGGACGGAACAGAAGAGTCATCTTGTCTGTCCAGCAGACTTTGATGTTGGACAGGGTGAAGATCATCTCCGGTTCCAGGGGGGTTACTGTTCGAAGGAAGGAGTTGGCCGCCTGATATCCAGTGATGTCGGTGCAGTATAGACCCTCTGAGGTGGCAGATTCGTGCATCTTCGTCACATACGAGCTTACATATTTGAGCAGCAACGCTTTTCCATCGGCCAGTTGAACATCTGTGCGACAGCACAGGGAACCAAGTAAGGTGGTGATGTAAGCTCGGATGTGACAGTCGGCATCGTCCTGGGTGTAGAGAAATTGAAGAGTCGTATTCCCCAGAGGATCTGTGATGAAGGAGTCAGGATGATTATTTACAGACAGGCACGATTTATCCGATTTCTGGATATCGGCGACGATGAATGCGTCCTCAGCGTTCTGCCAAGGGACAGTTGCATGCAGGAGGTCGGCGGGTGTCACGGTGATGTCGTCCACCCACACCAGCATATGGAGGTGCAGCGTCCCGCGCTGCTGGAACTCGAACCGGTAGAAGTACGCTCTGACGTTTTTCTGGCCAGCAGAGAAGGCATTTCCAAAGTTGTGGCTCTTCCACCGGTTGTTGCTCCCACCCGTAAGATACCCGCAGGCTATTTGTTCCAGAACGTGGCAACGTGTAGCGTTTCAAGAGCTAGTATGTCGGTCACATCTTTCCGGTGCTGTTGCCGCAACTCCTGCATAAATGGGGGGAAGGGGAATGTCCATAAAAAGGGGCTGACTGTTACGAAGAATGATGGAAACCCATACTGGCGAACGGCGTCCAAAAGATAAAGATGCTGATGTTGCCAGAAGGACTTATTTTCCAAGCTTCTGTTTGGAGAACAGCCAGCAACCTTGGACGAGTTGACCGCGCCAGTAATGGTCTTAAACAGCCAGCAATCGAACTGGTATTGGAGGAGATAATAGTGCAATGAGTAGTCTGGCACGGCAGAGAGGATTTTATGTTGGAAGGAGAGTTTACTACTTGCACGATTTTCTTGCCCTTCCAAGAGACTTTCGCAGATGGTGGTGGAGTGATACAGGGCGGGCCATAGAGCGCAGTCGATACCTCTATAGATGGGGGAGGAAAAGGCTTCATATAGGTACGGGGCTGCATGGTGGTTCGCTTGCATTCGCACGAACTTCCTGTAGCTACTCGTGTCGCTGTTCATGAGGTAGTCGTAGGCTTGGTTAAGCGTGCATTTTCTACAGGAGTCAGCGATGTTATCGATTTTTTCAGCTACCAAGGTTCTGCACCAGTTCACTGTAAAAGGACCAGTGCGTTGCCTATACCCATTAAAATGGCGTGAGTACTCCCCGCAATGGATGTCAAAGGGGCTCAGAATATGTTTATCTTCTGTAGTGATACACCGAAGCACCAATGGCACGTCATCCACGGTTGGAACGGTATAAGTGCCGTGTCCACACTTGCAAGCACGATGAGGAGGGGCAGCAGTTCTCCTTGCGAAGGTAGGTGGCAGTTTGCGTGGTTCCAACAGGAGACATTTTGGGTAATAGGTCCAACTTTGGTACTTGGACCAAAACGCCAGATCATCCGCCTCGTCGGTGAGGATGGTAGGTTTGGCATGTGCCTCTTGTAAGTGATGCTGGCGGATGAAGTTCTCTCTACGATTTTCAAGATTATTGGTACGAGCCACACGACACTCCTCCAGCTCAACCGTGCGTCGTTCAGAGATGGGATACAGGAGAATGCTTTGTAGTGGGCCTCAGCCCAGAAGGTGTTCGCGTTTTGCGCTGACCAACCCGTGGACATTTCTAACGTAAGCATGAAATTGAGCACTGTATAAGTTATTCTTTAAGGGATACCATAAGACACAAGGAAATGTAATGCCAGCTGCGTAATACGAGCGACTGTTAGTTTGGTAACATAAAGTAGCGCATTTCTCAAGTTGAACGTGGGTAATCCGGGAGACAGTCGCTCATAGTAAACATCGTAAGTTTCAAAAGATACATATTCCCAATCCAAATGCAAGATAAGTAGAGGC
>JBBMOI010000021.1:3737500-3740000 GCA_038088405.1 Porites divaricata
AGCAGCTTTAATTACTCTCATAGAATGCGCTATCATAGCCAATGAATGAGCATTTTCTGTAAACATTGGCAAAAGCGAAATTATGGCCGGCTCGTGACTGGACAACGATGTTTGTGTTGCTCGATATGCAGCCCAAGAAACATTGTCATTTTTCTGAAGTTCTTCCTTTGATAACAGTTTCTTGGCATTCTCGAGCCAGTCTTGCTCTTCATTTGTTTCATCGTTTGGAAATTGTTGAGAATAAGATATCAACTGTCCTCTGTTCTTTGGAGCATAGAGCTCACCTGTCGCCAGTGTAAGTGGTGGCACCTCACTGTAGTTTAAAGGTAGTTGTGCAATTTTTTTTGACGCAGAACTTTTAACTGTTGGATCAAACGTATCAATTGCTCTGTCGTTTCCAGGACTCACAGTGGTTGGATGCTGTACTAGAGAAATTGCTGTTCCATGGAAAGAGTCCTTACAAGTTGTGGAGCTTGGGTTATGGTCTATGTTATCAACCGCTGCTGTAGTGAATAGTCCCTTTCTCAATTTACTTGGACAAACGACCTGTTCTCTCTCATATCTTTCTAAAACAGTGTTCGTTATGTCTGTTGATATGGAAAGGAGCCTGTCATATGAAATACACATCCCTAACTTGTAGAATGTATCTACCAGAGACTTGTCCCTAGTTGTTCCGTGAATTTTTAAAGCTGCATAAATAGGTAGGGGGCACTCCCTGGATCTGATGTGATGTGTACTGCCAGTTGAATGAGGGCTATTACGATAACGGGAAATACTATTGAAGACAATAAGCTGGGCGATGGTAAGACAAGCCTGACTTTCAGCTGGGTCTGCATTGACGTTTGAACCTTTGACGATCATACTGATCAGAGTTTTCAGCGATGCAGGGATAGAATCTTTCTGACATTCTTGAGGAAATGTACCACTGAAGGAATTTTTTATTTGCAGAATGTCCCGCCGTAAGATGGTTGCCGCTCTTGCAAGATGTTGTGCATCACAATCGTTCTTTGCCTCCTTTAAGACACCACCGATTTCATTTTGAGGGACGAGAAGGATGTCTCTTCCTTCTGTGTGGGCAGTAAGATCTGGATAAGCAGATAGAATTCTTTCCTTTAGTCGAGTACCATTGATTTTCTCACACCCAAGACCAACTTCCTGTAGCTTAGAGGAAAAATACTTAACAAGTTCAGAAAGTATAAGCACTGTTGGTTCTTCTGCATGAAGTGTTTCATCTATATGGGCAATTAATTCTGCAAACGCTAATTCATCAAGGTTAAGGGTAGGAGTAGTTGTGTCATTTGTTGCTGTGAACATCAACATCCTCGCTCGATTATACAAACCAACCAAGCACTTCGCGTGGTACTTTGCTTCGATAGCTATCATATCGCCAGCAGAAAGCTTGGCAAGAAGTTTGCTGTCTTTTAGTGCCACCGCACATTTCCTTACTTTCTGATCAACTTCAAATGTAGAAGCAGCGTGGAGATTTCTAAGGTTATCTGTTTGATCACAAAAGAAGCAATGGTTTTCTGATAAACACTTCGGTTGGCTAGATCTCCAACTTTTAACAGGGCTGAAATGTGAGGTTTCTTCTGCTGATGTTTTCTCGTCCTTTTCGTCTCTTTCTGTATCCTCTATTTCATTCAGTTTTCTCTTCTTTGCACGCTCTAGTTTAGTATTGCTAAAAAGGTCTCTACAGGACTTGTGCCAAGAAGCCTTTCTATCTGACAGAGTCTGCGTTATCCCTTGTCCTTCGTCTAAGCAACTAATCTTTAAAAAAGTAGGAATGATTCCAAGCTTTTGGAATTCCACAAGATTTTGAACGAATGAAATGTATCCTGCACCTGCATCCTTTCTTTTAGAAACTGCCGGACATTGTAGGGGTTCGCCTTTACTTTTCTGACAAATGATGCACTTTTTCCAATCCATGAGAATTCGTCAAAAAATATAACTGAAACTAAAAAGAGTTTGGAAAAATATTGAAACTTGTCAAACAACTAGAGTGGGGTTCAAGTCATATTCTTGTGCAGAGATGCATTATCATTATAAAATTAATTATTCAATATTTTCTTATCATCTCAGTTACTGCAAAAGTTTCACCGTATTTTGGTATCCAAATTACAATGATTTTTTGTATTAAAATAATACTTTAAATGATGTTAAAACAATTAATTCCTTACCAGTAATAACTGTAGTTCCACATGGGCGCAGCCATCTTGAATACTGCAGGGAGACTGGGCTCTAGGACCCAGCTTTCAAGGGGACGTAGTAGTCAAACAAAATCAAACTACAAGACAATACTATATGTGGACGATTCCGTAATGCAACATTTCATTATTTCAATCTTTCCAAAAATAAAAGGGCCGAGTTTTACTTAATTTTCTATATATTTTTTACCTTGTTTCCATGAAGCATTCTACGTTTTAACGGAAAGGAATCCGGCTCCATGATAAATTTCATGGGGTTAAAAAAGGTTAAAGTTCTTCAGCTTTAGTAAGAATGT